>JBBDGP010005664.1:0-27500 GCA_037952835.1 Lithobates septentrionalis
TGATATAAACAAATCCATTTCTGACAATGGGATGACTCATGCGATTGATTAAATTGCCTGCCGAGTCTCACCGATGTGAACAGGACTAAAAGAGCGTTCATTTTTTTTTAAAGAAACATTCCAGATGTCAGCATATTATAGATAGTTCTATTGGTCCAAGCTGTACAATGTATCTGTGTATAATATAGCGAGCCGATCCCTGAATATCATCACTGAAACGACAACGTACTCCAGGTTTCAGCTTCACCCCCTCTGAGGCGGCTGCCCTGCTGCATTGTGAACACGGGAGGTCGTCTGCTGGACACGGGAGCCATTCAGAGAACGTTTTGTATTTACCTGAATGGACGCAAAGCATTCTGACCTGATGAGGTAGAGAGGCGGGGCTGTGATGTCATGCTCTCCACCTCGTCCAATCAACAGGACACTTTGCAACCCATCAGGAAGATATAAAGCGTTCTCTGAATGGACCTTGTGCTGAGTGGCCAACCTCCTGTGTTCACAATGTATCATGCCAACTGCTCAGCATAGGACCCGGAAGCTAGAGGAGATGGTGGGTATACCAGACGGAGGGTAGGAGACGGGGGTGTACCAGAAGACGGGGGTGTACCAGACGGAGGGTAGGAGACGGGGGTGTACCAGAAGACGGGGGTGTACCAGACAGAGGGTAGGAGACGGGGGTGTACCAGGAGATGGGGGTGTACCAGCAGACGGAGGGTAGGAGATGGGGGTGTACCAGAAGACGGGGGTGTACCAGACGGAGGGTAGGAGATGGGGGTGTACCAGACGGAGGGTAGGAGATGGGGGTGTACCAGACGGAGGGTAGGAGATGGGGGTGTACCAGACGGAGGGTAGGAGATGGGGGTGTACCAGACGGAGGGTAGGAGATGGGGTGTACCAGACGGAGGGTAGGAGATGGGGGTGTACCAGACGGAGGGTAGGAGATGGGGGTGTACCAGACGGAGGGTAGGAGACGGGGGTGTACCAGAAGACGGGGGTGTACCAGACGGAGGGTAGGAGATGGGGGTGTACCAGACGGAGGGTAGGAGATGGGGGTGTACCAGACGGAGGGTAGGAGATGGGGGTGTACCAGACGGAGGGTAGGAGATGGGGGTGTACCAGACGGAGGGTAGGAGATGGGGGTGTACCAGACGGAGGGTAGGAGATGGGGGTGTACCAGAAGACGAGGGTGTACCAGATGGGGGGGTAGGAGATGGAGGGTAGGAGACGGGGGTGTACCAGAAGACGGGGGGGGGTACCTCAGTGATTTCCAGATTCCAGGGGGCATCAGCCAGGTATGGGATATACATAGTTGCTCTGGTCCAATGTAAATCTAGATATCCATAAAGAAAACCGGCTCTACGCAGATTACCTGGGAGACGGGGAGACGGTGCTCTGGTCCAGATAGATGTCTTTGAAATGTAGCAATAATCTTCTGATACAATGTAGCCGGATACTCAGCAACAATTATGGGAACAATTCTTTATTGGCTACATGGCAGAATACAACAGTAACATACTAACGCGTTTCACCCGAAGTGCTGCTGTATCCTGTCATGTAGCCAATAAAAGAATTGTTCCAATGGATGTTACCGCACAGCCGGCTTCATTGTATCAGAAGATTGTTACATATAAAATATCCATAATTAGAATTCTTTAATGTATCAAAAGCCAAAACTATTTTTGAATAAGTGATGAAGGGTTGGGATCCCTGCCGGGTTTTTATCGCTCTGGGATCTTACAATGGAGTTTCTCCTCATTTGTCCTGGTGACCAAAACCATCACCAGGACTGAATGAGATGAGAACTCCAACATTTTATAAACGGTCATCAAAAACAGGAATAGAAGGGAGTCCTTCAATGAGGAATGGTCTTCCAAGAGATCTCTTTACTTCCTGTTGGCTGGAGGACAGGAAGTGAAGGGAAATCTGGTAAAAGAAAACCTGAAGGGCTGAGAAGGGCTGACCTACAACCTTCAAAAATGAAAAAGTTTTGACTTTAGATATACTTTATATGCCAAAACAAAAAACGCTCAAATTATAAAACGTCAGGCTTGGAAAACAATGGAGTGCAGCCCCTCCCCCATCTCAGGCCTCCATCCCGCTACCTGCGGCCCGTCAAACTCAAATCTGATAGGTGCTGGACGGCGGGTTAGACGTATGTCTGCATCCCGCCACGCGCATGCGTGTTCGAGTCTGTAGCTTTGTTTTAAAAGCAGCACACAGGAGACGGCCACGACGGCACCAATTATAACAAGCAGGTTCTTCTCACACTGATGATTGGCCGGTGACGCCACAGCCAGGGAACTCACCGGTTCAAAGACGGCGCAACATCATTTTATTTTTGTACAATTTTATAGAATCTCCTGGCTGGCCGTTGGTGGAATTGTACAATTCTAATCGTTTTTTTACATTTCTTTGGGGTCTTCCTGGTTTCTGGCCTAGGCTAAAATGATGTCATACATACCAGGAGTCTTCATGGGAGGAGGGGCTTTTCCTCAGCTAAGCACATTGTACTGCAGGTATTTCATCAGATTAGGCGTAAGGGCAGATGGATTCATGTAACATTTACATCCTGAAATCCATCTGCCCTTAGCTTAAGCGTGCAGGTGTTTCTTCAGGTTAGGCGACCTGTCAGATTTTGTAACGATAGTGACGTTTCGTCACCACCATCTCGGTACACCCACACTGGTCCACAGTAAGGATACAGTGAGAAGGCAGCAAGTGGACATCTTGTTACACCCACATTCATCCACAATAAGGATACAGTGAGAAGGCAGCAAGCGGACATCTTGTTACACCCACATTCATCCACAATAAGGATACAGTGAGAAGGCAGCAAGCGGACATCTTGTTACACCCACATTCATCCACAATAAGGATACAGCGAGAAGGCAGCAAGCGGACATCTTGTTACACCCACATTCGTCCACAATAAGGATACAGTGAGAAGGCAGCAAGCGGACATCTTGTTACACCCACATTCATCCACAATAAGGATACAGTGAGAAGGCAGCAAGCGGACATCTTGTTACACCCACATTCGTCCACAATAAGGATACAGCGAGAAGGCAGCAAGCGGACATCTTGTTACACCCACATTCGTCCACAATAAGGATACAGTGAGAAGGCAGCAAGCGGACATCTTGTTACACCCACATTCATCCACAATAAGGATACAGTGAGAAGGCAGCAAGCGGACATTTTGTTACACCCACCGAAGTTTTGCATTTCACACTTATTTTTACCAGTGAACTCATCTTATATATCGGAATACAGGATTTTGAAATCCGTCTGACTGTTTTGATGTTGATTTTTCAAAGCAGCCGTGTTCTGCAAGATTAGCAAATGTGAGATCAGCAGGCTTGTCGCTGCTTTAAAATTAAAAACAGTCAGACGGATTTTTAAATACTGTGTGTCACTATACAAGATGAGTTTACTGTTAATAAGTGTGAAATGCTGAACTCTGGTGGGTGTAACAAGATGTCCGCTTGCTGCCTCCTCACTGTATCCTTACTGTGGACGAATGTGGGTGTACCAAGATGGTGGCAACGGAATGTCACTTCTATTACAAAATCTGACGGGACGCCTAATCTGATGAAACACCTGCATGCTTGAGCTAAGGGCAGATGGATTCCAGGATGTAAATGCTACATGAATCATCTGCCCTTACTCAAGATGGCCGCAGCTAGAGATGCTGGGGGGGTTTAAAAAAAAGTGATCTCTCAACACAAAGCATGGATGGATAGAGAGATGAATGGATGGAGAGATGAATGGATGGAGAGATGAATGGATGGAGAGATGAATGGATGGAGAGATGAATGGATGGAGAGATGAATGGATGGAGAGATGAATGGATGGAGAGATGAATGGATGGAGAGATGAATGGATGGAGAGATGAATGGATGGAGAGATGAATGGATGGAGAGATGAATGGATGGAGAGATGGATGGATGGAGAGATGAATGGATGGAGGGATGAATGGATGGAGAGATGAATGGATGGAGAGATGAATGGATGGAGAGATGGATGGATGGATGGAGAGATGAATGGATGGAGGGATGAATGGATGGAGAGATGAATGGATGGAGAGATGGATGGATGGATGGATGGAGAGATGAATGGATGGAGAGATGAATGGATGGAGGGATGAATGGATGGAGGGATGAATGGATGGAGAGATGAATGGATGGAGAGATGAATGGATGGAGAGATGAATGGATGGAGAGATGAATGGATGGAGAGATGAATGGATGGAGAGATGAATGGATGGAGAGATGGATGGATGGATGGAGAGATGAATGGATGGAGAGATGAATGGATGGAGGGATGAATGGATGGAGAGATGAATGGATGGAGAGATGAATGGATGGAGACATGGATGGAGACATGGATGGGGGGGGGGGGGGAGGAAGCATTTCCACAAGTATGCGTGAAAATAATCGTTATCGGCAGATACCAACTCATCCATAGGGGAAGCGAATGACGACTCCCGCTATCAATCTACCCTGCGAGGAAGCAGAGAGAGAGGACAGACGATGCTTTCTCACACGTCGCTGGATTAGGATGGAGGCTCAGGTAAGTATAAGGACATGTTGTTGGATTGAGATGGGGGCTCAGGTAAGTATAAGGACATGTCGTTGGATTGAGATGGGGGCTCAGGTAAGTATAAGGACATGTCGTTGGATTGAGATGGGGGCTCAGGTAAGTATAAGGACATGTCGTTGGATTGAGATGGGGGCTCAGGTAAGTATAAGGACATGTCGTTGGATTGAGATGGGGGCTCAGGTAAGAGGGGGGGGGTTCTTGGGCACAGAAGGCTTTTTACCTTATTGCATAGCATTAAAGTAAAAACAAACCCTTATGCTCTAGATCCCCCTAAGACCATCATGAACCAATAATACTGACAATCCAAGAAGTGTCATCACCTTCCTCACCGGAATGACGGAAGCAGAGTTGTCAGCCCCTCCCCCACCGATGGCACAATGTATGACCCGACCACCCCACACAATGATCAGAATGGTCTCAGGTAAAACATGGAAGGGTTCAGGTCATGGTGACCTATGAAGCTCACACTCCGGCAGCTCCAGTGACCCGATCGGTTATTAGCAGAGATGTGTAATCTAAGCTCACCATTTCGGAAACGCCACTAAAATCTATAAATATCTGACCTGTGTTACAAAGGCCGCCACTGCCAGCAACGGGCAACTCCTCCGGGAGGTCAGACTCTGCTACAAGTCATTATTGGAACCGGACTGATTTATTGCTGGTGTGACTCTGTGGATTACTCTTTAGAGGGGTGGTAAGGGCTGCTGTACGTGAGAATGAGCCCCATAAACAAGTCCATCTTTCATGTTACATTCATATTTAGGGTCACATTATGTAGCCTCCTCGCCCTCAAACCCCCTTCAGTCATGCACAGGCGTACCAGCTCCTCCCCCCTTACGTCCTGCACAGGTGTACCGGCTCCTCCCCCCTTCCGTCCTGCACAGGTGTACCGGCTCCTCCCCCCTTACGTCTTGCACAGGCGTACCGGCTCCTCCCCCCTTACGTCTTGCACAGGCGTACCGGCTCCTCCCCCCTTACGTCTTGCACAGGCGTACCGGCTCCTCCCCCCTTCAGTCTTGCACAGGTGTACCGGCTCCTCCCCCCTTCAGTCTTGCACAGGTGTACCGGCTCCTCCCCCCTTCAGTCTTGCACAGGTGTACCGGCTCCTCCCCCCTTCAGTCTTGCACAGGTGTACCGGCTCCTCCCCTGGACTGAAGTGTCTTCCTCGGATTTCCCTGCACACCGAGCGTCTCACAATGTACATTAGAAGCTGCAGCAACCCAGACAGAGCTCCGCCCCATTTCCTGGTTGGAGGACGTCCAGCATCTTTTCTTACATTTTAAGTGATATTAAAGGTAATTATTTGCCTGTCATGTGTACCGGCTCAGTAAAAGTTTTGCACAGAGCAGCCCCGATCCTCCTCTTCTCTGGACCCCTCTGCTGGTGCTCCTGCCCCCCCCCCCCCCCCCCAGAGGTGGCAGCTTGCTATGGGGGCACCCAAGCAGATTCGCTCCCGAGCTGCTGATCCACGTGTCTTCACACACACACAGCCACGGCTCGGCCCTGCCCCCTCTCTCTCTGTGGTTCAACCAATGATAGAGAGTCCCCGGAGAGACAAGGCTCTTGTGCACATCAATGGATTGCAATGGGGCTCAGGCAAGTATTAGGAAAGAGTCTCCTATGTGAGGATTTTTTGGTGATCGATTCCCTTTAATGAGACGATCGGGGTCTAAAAGACTGGGGTTTTCTGTTACCGGCGGGTTTGGAAGCAATCGTGAGGTTGCCCAGCCGCCAGATTGACTCCATCTGACAGATAGCAGTCGGCCTGTCAGATAAACACAGACTGCTGGTGGGTGGAGCCCCTGGGAATGTGTGTACACCCCCTCCCCCACCCCAGGCCTGTGCGATGTAAGGGGGGTAAATACCGCTGTGAGGGAAAAGCTCTGCCGGGGCTTACCGCAAATCTTTAGTGGGGCCTCGAGTTCCAGCAGGATGGGCTGGCTGAGGAAGATCTCGCGAGATTTTATACACAGGCCGCGCACTTCTGCCTCCGTCATCTGGACGATCTTTCCGGGGCGACATCCTCGCACTGCAAGAAAAAAAAAAACATTTAGACGGAAATATAAAAAGCAGCACAACTTCCCAGTATTGTGATATATATATATATATATACACACTGAAACATTCACATCGCTTTACAAGATACAAAATAGCAAAAATCTCTGAAAATAGTTTTCCTTTATTGATGGTGTCGGGAAACGGATCAAATCTCCGTCCCAATTCTGTAATATAACAGATCATCCCGTCTACTTCACTGACCGATCGTTTTAGGTTGTGATCTCTGCACAAAGGTGATGCCAGCTTGCTGGTAACAAATACAAGTCCCCCACCTTGTGCACCAAGTAGAAGGGATGCCGAGGGGTGCAGGAATACAGATCAGGGCCCTGGGGGGCGCTCAGCACCACTTCACTGCTTTAGGAAAGGGACAAGTTAGATTTAAGCCGTTACAGCAGAGCAGCTGACAGGCGGGTATTGGTGAAGTCAGGATGGGTGACAGGCGGGTATTGGTGAAGTCAGGATTGGGTGAATGAAGGTGACAGGCGGGTATTGGTGAAGTCAGGATTGGGTGAATGAAGGTGACAGGCGGGTATTGGTGAAGTCAGGATTGGATGAATGAAGGTGACAGGCGGGTATTGGTGAAGTCAGGATTGGGTGAATGAGGGTGACAGGCGGGTATTGGTGAAGTCAGGATTGGCGACAGGCGGGTATTGGTGAAGTCAGGATTGGTGACAGGCGGGTATTGGTGAAGTCAGGATTGGTGACAGGCGGGTATTGGTGAAGTCAGGATGGGTGACAGGCGGGTATTGGTGAAGTCAGGATTGGGTGAATGCGGGTGACAGGCGGGTATTGGTGAAGTCAGGATGGGTGACAGGCGGGTATTGGTGAAGTCAGGATGGGTGACAGGCGGGTATTGGTGAAGTCAGGATTGGGTGAATGCGGGTGACAGGCGGGTATTGGTGAAGTCAGGATGGGTGACAGGCGGGTATTGGTGAAGTCAGGATTGGGTGAATGAAGGTGACAGGCGGGTATTGGTGAAGTCAGGATTGGGTGAATGAAGGTGACAGGCGGGTATTGGTGAAGTCAGGATTGGATGAATGAAGGTGACAGGCGGGTATTGGTGAAGTCAGGATTGGGTGAATGAGGGTGACAGGCGGGTATTGGTGAAGTCAGGATTGGTGACAGGCGGGTATTGGTGAAGTCAGGATTGGCGACAGGCGGGTATTGGTGAAGTCAGGATTGGCGACAGGCGGGTATTGGTGAAGTCAGGATTGGGTGAATGAGGGTGACAGGCGGGTATTGGTGAAGTCAGGATTGGTGACAGGCGGGTATTGGTGAAGTCAGGATTGGCGACAGGCGGGTATTGGTGAAGTCAGGATTGGTGACAGGCGGGTATTGGTGAAGTCAGGATGGGTGACAGGCGGGTATTGGTGAAGTCAGGATTGGGTGAATGCGGGTGACAGGCGGGTATTGGTGAAGTCAGGATGGGTGACAGGCGGGTATTGGTGAAGTCAGGATGGGTGACAGGCGGGTATTGGTGAAGTCAGGATTGGGTGAATGCGGGTGACAGGCGGGTATTGGTGAAGTCAGGATGGGTGACAGGCGGGTATTGGTGAAGTCAGGATTGGGTGAATGCGGGTGACAGGCGGGTATTGGTGAAGTCAGGATGGGTGACAGGCGGGTATTGGTGAAGTCAGGATGGGTGACAGGCGGGTATTGGTGAAGTCAGGATGGGTGACAGGCGGGTATTGGTGAAGTCAGGATTGGATGAATGAAGGTGACAGGCGGGTATTGGTGAAGTCAGGATTGGATGAATGAAGGTGACAGGCGGGTATTGGTGAAGTCAGGATTGGGTGAATGAGGGTGACAGGCGGGTATTGGTGAAGTCAGGATTGGATGAATGAAGGTGACAGGCGGGTATTGGTGAAGTCAGGATTGGGTGAATGAAGGTGACAGGCGGGTATTGGTGAAGTCAGGATGGGTGACAGGCGGGTATTGGTGAAGTCAGGATTGGGTGAATGCGGGTGACAGGCGGGTATTGGTGAAGTCAGGATGGGTGACAGGCGGGTATTGGTGAAGTCAGGATTGGGTGAATGCGGGTGACAGGCGGGTATTGGTGAAGTCAGGATTGGGTGAATGCGGGTGACAGGCGGGTATTGGTGAAGTCAGGATTGGATGAATGAAGGTGACAGGCGGGTATTGGTGAAGTCAGGATTGGATGAATGAAGGTGACAGGCGGGTATTGGTGAAGTCAGGATTGGGTGAATGCGGGTATTGGTGAAGTCAGGATGGGTGACAGGCGGGTATTGGTGAAGTCAGGATGGGTGACAGGCGGGTATTGGTGAAGTCAGGATGGGTGACAGGCGGGTATTGGTGAAGTCAGGATTGGGTGAATGCAGGTGACAGGCGGGTATTGGTGAAGTCAGGATTGGATGAATGAAGGTGACAGGCGGGTATTGATGAAGTCAGGATTGGGTGAATGCGGGTATTGGTGAAGTCAGGATGGGTGACAGGCGGGTATTGGTGAAGTCAGGATGGGTGACAGGCGGGTATTGGTGAAGTCAGGATTGGGTGAATGCGGGTGACAGGCGGGTATTGGTGAAGTCAGGATGGGTGACAGGCGGGTATTGGTGAAGTCAGGATGGGTGACAGGCGGGTATTGGTGAAGTCAGGATTGGGTGAATGCGGGTATTGGTGAAGTCAGGATGGGTGACAGGCGGGTATTGGTGAAGTCAGGATTGGGTGAATGCGGGTGACAGGCGGGTATTGGTGAAGTCAGGATGGGTGACAGGCGGGTATTGGTGAAGTCAGGATTGGGTGAATGCGGGTGACAGGCGGGTATTGGTGAAGTCAGGATGGGTGACAGGCGGGTATTGGTGAAGTCAGGATGGGTGACAG
The DNA here is from genome assembly GCA_037952835.1 of Lithobates septentrionalis. Classification (NCBI taxonomy): domain Eukaryota; kingdom Metazoa; phylum Chordata; class Amphibia; order Anura; family Ranidae; genus Lithobates; species Lithobates septentrionalis. The sequence continues at coordinate 9,499 of JBBDGP010005664.1, forward strand.
GCGGGTATTGGTGAAGTCAGGATGGGTGACAGGCGGGTATTGGTGAAGTCAGGATGGGTGACAGGCGGGTATTGGTGAAGTCAGGATGGGTGACAGGCGGGTATTGGTGAAGTCAGGATTGGGTGAATGCGGGTGACAGGCGGGTATTGGTGAAGTCAGGATTGGGTGAATGCGGGTGACAGGCGGGTATTGGTGAAGTCAGGATTGGATGAATGAAGGTGACAGGCGGGTATTGGTGAAGTCAGGATTGGATGAATGAAGGTGACAGGCGGGTATTGGTGAAGTCAGGATTGGGTGAATGCGGGTATTGGTGAAGTCAGGATGGGTGACAGGCGGGTATTGGTGAAGTCAGGATGGGTGACAGGCGGGTATTGGTGAAGTCAGGATTGGGTGAATGCGGGTGACAGGCGGGTATTGGTGAAGTCAGGATTGGATGAATGAAGGTGACAGGCGGGTATTGATGAAGTCAGGATTGGGTGAATGCGGGTATTGGTGAAGTCAGGATGGGTGACAGGCGGGTATTGGTGAAGTCAGGATGGGTGACAGGCGGGTATTGGTGAAGTCAGGATGGGTGACAGGCGGGTATTGGTGAAGTCAGGATTGGGTGAATGCGGGTATTGGTGAAGTCAGGATGGGTGACAGGCGGGTATTGGTGAAGTCAGGATGGGTGACAGGCGGGTATTGGTGAAGTCAGGATGGGTGACAGGCGGGTATTGGTGAAGTCAGGATTGGGTGAATGCGGGTGACAGGCGGGTATTGGTGAAGTCAGGATTGGGTGAATGCGGGTGACAGGCGGGTATTGGTGAAGTCAGGATTGGGTGAATGCGGGTGACAGGCGGGTATTGGTGAAGTCAGGATTGGGTGAATGCAGGTGACAGGCGGGTATTGGTGAAGTCAGGACTGGATGAATGAAGGTGACAGGCGGGTATTGGTGAAGTCAGGATGGGTGACAGGCGGGTATTGGTGAAGTCAGGATGGGTGACAGGCGGGTATTGGTGAAGTCAGGATTGGGTGAATGCAGGTGACAGGCGGGTATTGGTGAAGTCAGGACTGGATGAATGAAGGTGACAGGCGGGTATTGGTGAAGTCAGGATGGGTGACAGGCGGGTATTGGTGAAGTCAGGATGGGTGACAGGCGGGTATTGGTGAAGTCAGGATGGGTGACAGGCGGGTATTGGTGAAGTCAGGATTGGGTGAATGCAGGTGACAGGCGGGTATTGGTGAAGTCAGGATTGGATGAATGAAGGTGACAGGCGGGTATTGGTGAAGTCAGGATTGGGTGAATGCAGGTGACAGGCGGGTATTGGTGAAGTCAGGATTGGGTGAATGAAGGTGACAGGCGGGTATTGGTGAAGTCAGGATTGGGTGAATGAAGGTGACAGGCGGGTATTGGTGAAGTCAGGATTGGATGAATGAAGGTGACAGGCGGGTATTGGTGAAGTCAGGATTGGGTGAATGAGGGTGACAGGCGGGTATTGGTGAAGTCAGGATTGGCGACAGGCGGGTATTGGTGAAGTCAGGATTGGTGACAGGCGGGTATTGGTGAAGTCAGGATTGGTGACAGGCGGGTATTGGTGAAGTCAGGATGGGTGACAGGCGGGTATTGGTGAAGTCAGGATTGGGTGAATGCGGGTGACAGGCGGGTATTGGTGAAGTCAGGATGGGTGACAGGCGGGTATTGGTGAAGTCAGGATGGGTGACAGGCGGGTATTGGTGAAGTCAGGATTGGGTGAATGCGGGTGACAGGCGGGTATTGGTGAAGTCAGGATGGGTGACAGGCGGGTATTGGTGAAGTCAGGATTGGGTGAATGAAGGTGACAGGCGGGTATTGGTGAAGTCAGGATTGGGTGAATGAAGGTGACAGGCGGGTATTGGTGAAGTCAGGATTGGATGAATGAAGGTGACAGGCGGGTATTGGTGAAGTCAGGATTGGGTGAATGAGGGTGACAGGCGGGTATTGGTGAAGTCAGGATTGGTGACAGGCGGGTATTGGTGAAGTCAGGATTGGCGACAGGCGGGTATTGGTGAAGTCAGGATTGGCGACAGGCGGGTATTGGTGAAGTCAGGATTGGGTGAATGAGGGTGACAGGCGGGTATTGGTGAAGTCAGGATTGGTGACAGGCGGGTATTGGTGAAGTCAGGATTGGCGACAGGCGGGTATTGGTGAAGTCAGGATTGGTGACAGGCGGGTATTGGTGAAGTCAGGATTGGTGACAGGCGGGTATTGGTGAAGTCAGGATGGGTGACAGGCGGGTATTGGTGAAGTCAGGATTGGGTGAATGCGGGTGACAGGCGGGTATTGGTGAAGTCAGGATGGGTGACAGGCGGGTATTGGTGAAGTCAGGATGGGTGACAGGCGGGTATTGGTGAAGTCAGGATTGGGTGAATGCGGGTGACAGGCGGGTATTGGTGAAGTCAGGATGGGTGACAGGCGGGTATTGGTGAAGTCAGGATTGGGTGAATGCGGGTGACAGGCGGGTATTGGTGAAGTCAGGATGGGTGACAGGCGGGTATTGGTGAAGTCAGGATGGGTGACAGGCGGGTATTGGTGAAGTCAGGATGGGTGACAGGCGGGTATTGGTGAAGTCAGGATTGGATGAATGAAGGTGACAGGCGGGTATTGGTGAAGTCAGGATTGGATGAATGAAGGTGACAGGCGGGTATTGGTGAAGTCAGGATTGGGTGAATGAGGGTGACAGGCGGGTATTGGTGAAGTCAGGATTGGATGAATGAAGGTGACAGGCGGGTATTGGTGAAGTCAGGATTGGGTGAATGAAGGTGACAGGCGGGTATTGGTGAAGTCAGGATGGGTGACAGGCGGGTATTGGTGAAGTCAGGATTGGGTGAATGCGGGTGACAGGCGGGTATTGGTGAAGTCAGGATGGGTGACAGGCGGGTATTGGTGAAGTCAGGATTGGGTGAATGCGGGTGACAGGCGGGTATTGGTGAAGTCAGGATTGGGTGAATGCGGGTGACAGGCGGGTATTGGTGAAGTCAGGATTGGATGAATGAAGGTGACAGGCGGGTATTGGTGAAGTCAGGATTGGATGAATGAAGGTGACAGGCGGGTATTGGTGAAGTCAGGATTGGGTGAATGCGGGTATTGGTGAAGTCAGGATGGGTGACAGGCGGGTATTGGTGAAGTCAGGATGGGTGACAGGCGGGTATTGGTGAAGTCAGGATGGGTGACAGGCGGGTATTGGTGAAGTCAGGATTGGGTGAATGCAGGTGACAGGCGGGTATTGGTGAAGTCAGGATTGGATGAATGAAGGTGACAGGCGGGTATTGATGAAGTCAGGATTGGGTGAATGCGGGTATTGGTGAAGTCAGGATGGGTGACAGGCGGGTATTGGTGAAGTCAGGATGGGTGACAGGCGGGTATTGGTGAAGTCAGGATTGGGTGAATGCGGGTGACAGGCGGGTATTGGTGAAGTCAGGATGGGTGACAGGCGGGTATTGGTGAAGTCAGGATGGGTGACAGGCGGGTATTGGTGAAGTCAGGATTGGGTGAATGCGGGTATTGGTGAAGTCAGGATGGGTGACAGGCGGGTATTGGTGAAGTCAGGATTGGGTGAATGCGGGTGACAGGCGGGTATTGGTGAAGTCAGGATGGGTGACAGGCGGGTATTGGTGAAGTCAGGATTGGGTGAATGCGGGTGACAGGCGGGTATTGGTGAAGTCAGGATGGGTGACAGGCGGGTATTGGTGAAGTCAGGATGGGTGACAGGCGGGTATTGGTGAAGTCAGGATGGGTGACAGGCGGGTATTGGTGAAGTCAGGATGGGTGACAGGCGGGTATTGGTGAAGTCAGGATGGGTGACAGGCGGGTATTGGTGAAGTCAGGATTGGGTGAATGCGGGTGACAGGCGGGTATTGGTGAAGTCAGGATTGGGTGAATGCGGGTGACAGGCGGGTATTGGTGAAGTCAGGATTGGATGAATGAAGGTGACAGGCGGGTATTGGTGAAGTCAGGATTGGATGAATGAAGGTGACAGGCGGGTATTGGTGAAGTCAGGATTGGGTGAATGCGGGTATTGGTGAAGTCAGGATGGGTGACAGGCGGGTATTGGTGAAGTCAGGATGGGTGACAGGCGGGTATTGGTGAAGTCAGGATTGGGTGAATGCGGGTGACAGGCGGGTATTGGTGAAGTCAGGATTGGATGAATGAAGGTGACAGGCGGGTATTGATGAAGTCAGGATTGGGTGAATGCGGGTATTGGTGAAGTCAGGATGGGTGACAGGCGGGTATTGGTGAAGTCAGGATGGGTGACAGGCGGGTATTGGTGAAGTCAGGATGGGTGACAGGCGGGTATTGGTGAAGTCAGGATTGGGTGAATGCGGGTATTGGTGAAGTCAGGATGGGTGACAGGCGGGTATTGGTGAAGTCAGGATGGGTGACAGGCGGGTATTGGTGAAGTCAGGATGGGTGACAGGCGGGTATTGGTGAAGTCAGGATTGGGTGAATGCGGGTGACAGGCGGGTATTGGTGAAGTCAGGATTGGGTGAATGCGGGTGACAGGCGGGTATTGGTGAAGTCAGGATTGGGTGAATGCGGGTGACAGGCGGGTATTGGTGAAGTCAGGATTGGGTGAATGCAGGTGACAGGCGGGTATTGGTGAAGTCAGGACTGGATGAATGAAGGTGACAGGCGGGTATTGGTGAAGTCAGGATGGGTGACAGGCGGGTATTGGTGAAGTCAGGATGGGTGACAGGCGGGTATTGGTGAAGTCAGGATTGGGTGAATGCAGGTGACAGGCGGGTATTGGTGAAGTCAGGACTGGATGAATGAAGGTGACAGGCGGGTATTGGTGAAGTCAGGATGGGTGACAGGCGGGTATTGGTGAAGTCAGGATGGGTGACAGGCGGGTATTGGTGAAGTCAGGATGGGTGACAGGCGGGTATTGGTGAAGTCAGGATTGGGTGAATGCAGGTGACAGGCGGGTATTGGTGAAGTCAGGATTGGATGAATGAAGGTGACAGGCGGGTATTGGTGAAGTCAGGATTGGGTGAATGCAGGTGACAGGCGGGTATTGGTGAAGTCAGGATTGGATGAATGAAGGTGACAGGCGGGTATTGGTGAAGTCAGGACTGGATAAATACGGGGACAGAAAGGGGTGCGCTGTACTCTGAGATGAATCTCCTCTCGATCGGCTCTCGGCCGGCCGCCTATTTTTAGATTGTGATTTTTCATAAGAACGGGAAGGTTTGGCGGACGCCCAGATGTCGGGGACTCTCCTGCAGATCAAAGAGTGGAGATGGAAGGAGTGGAGCTGGGGGGGGAGCAGAGATGGAAGGAGTGGAGCTGGGGGGGGGGGGGGGGGGGAGGAGCAGAGATGGAAGGAGTGGAGCTGGGGGGGGGGGAGGGAGTGGAGTTGGATGGAGCGGAGCCGGGGGGAGCACAGCACAGGTCACAGCCATTAAAGACAACTCATGTCAGGCAAGGCAAGTTCCATGCACCCCATGTGTCTGGGGGGGGGGGGCAAAGAGAAGAGACAAGTGCTAATCATGTCCTATTAGAGCACATCTCCAGGATACACCACCCCCACCCCCACCGTCCCAACTGCCTGCAAGAGCGTACAGCATCCGTCTACAGACCCTTCACCTACAACTGGTCACATGACCCCACAGTCCCGATCATTCTCTTTGTTTACTTCCTTCAACAGGTTTCCTATTGGCTGCCCTCAGGAATCAGAAGAGGAGCGACAGTGGCAACAAAGGATGGGTTGGGGACCGGCTGGCAAGGGACCTTCTACATCAGGGGGTCTCAAACTGGCGCCCTCCAGCTGTTGTTAAGTCCCATGGGGCATTGCAAGGCTGACAGAGGCATGATGGGACTTGTAGTTCCACAACAGATGGAGGGGCCGCCAGATGACATCCCTGAAGGATCATAAAACTTTTCAGTGGGATATTTCATGATTCACAGGCCAAACCCCCCCCCTACATTAGAGGCCCCATCAGAGTTTCTCTCCCCCCCCCCCTTTACATCAGGGTCCCAATCAGAGCCTCCCCACCCCCCCTTAGACCTCTCATTCAAAGCCCCTCAAGAAAAATTATACTTGCCAAAGCAACATAAAGCCAAGACAAAAAAACCTTACAGTATGGGTCAGGGGGTGGGTGGGTGGAAGGGGGTGGGGTCAGGAGGTGGGTGGGAGGAAGGGGGTGGGGTCAGGGGTGGGTGGGGTCAGATTTTGGCCAGGATGGTGCTTTAAGAAGACATCTGGTCAAACCAGTCAAGTCCTCAGAGTTGAGTAGTGAAGAGTTTAAATGTCTGTCGGAAGAAAACAAAATGAGAAATGGAACATTACAGCAATGCCCGGGATCTACACACAGCCATATGAACAGTAACCCGAGCCTTGAGCGTGTCACGTCTTTCACAGGCAGCAGATGGCAGCGCCATGTGACAGCCCGAAACACAAAAACAGGCAAACCGGCGCTGCCAAGATCAACAACATCGCAGCCAAACCATGAAACATTTCACTGCCTGGGAAACACTCAGCCACAGCAACCGATGCTTTCCATCTACCAGGAGGAATGCGCCGGACAACCCGGGAGCCCTGTCCTGCACCACCCTGGGGCCCCTGTCCCGCGCCCACAACACCCCGGGGGCCCTGTCCTGCACCACCCTGGGGCCCCTGTCCCGCGGCCACAACACCCCGGGGGCCCCTGTCCCGCGCCCACAACACCCCGGGGGCCCCTGTCCCGCGCCCACAACACCCCGGGGGCCCTGTCCCGCGCCCACAACACCCCGGGGGCCCTGTCCCGCGCCCACAACACCCCGGGGCCCCTGTCCCGCGCCCACAACACCCCGGGGCCCCTGTCCCGCGCCCACAACACCCCGGGGCCCCTGTCCCGCGCCCACAACACCCTGGGGGCCCTGTCCTGCACCACCCTGGGGCCCCTGTCCCGCGCCCACAACACCCCGGGGGCCCTGTCCCGCGCCCACAACACCCCGGGGGCCCTGTCCCGCGCCCACAACACCCCGGGGGCCCTGTCCCGCGCCCACAACACCCCGGGGGCCCTGTCCCGTGCCCACAACACCCCGGGGGCCCTGTCCCGCGCCCACAACACCCCGGGGGCCCTGTCCCGCGCCCACAACACCCCGGGGGCCCTGTCCCGCGCCCACAACACCCCGGGGGCCCTGTCCTGCGCCCACAACACCCCGGGGGCCCTGTCCCGCGCCCACAACACCCCGGGGGCCCTGTCCCGCGCCCACAACACCCCCGGGCCGGACAAGGAACAGGTGAAAGTGCAATTTTTCTTAAGCTCCATTCACTTGTCATGCAACTTTGGGACAGTAAAGTTGAATAAGTCACACCCCCCGATGGGTTTTATTTTTCCCCCCTGCAAAGTAAAAGCATAATGTGCTAGTATAGCATCTGTGCAAAGTGACCTCCTGTACACACAATGTAGAGGGGCAGCTTCTCCCCATGGAACCCAGAGGGGGTCGGTGTAGTAGTGGTGTCTATACAGCGATTTCCAGTTCCAATGGGGACCCCACAGATATGGTGGATATGACTGGAAGGGATTCCGACTCCAGTGATTTTTCAACTTCAATAGACATCACTATATACACAGATCAGGAGATTGGATCTCCTCTGATATACAGGGGAGGGGGGGGTCACTATAGAAGGTATACGGGGAGGAGGTCACTATAGAAGGTATACGGGGAGGAGGTCACTATAGAAGGTATACGGGGAGGAGGTCACTATAGAAGGTATACGGGGAGGAGGTCACTATAGAAGGTATACGGGGAGGAGGTCACTATAGAAGGTATACGGGGAGGAGGTCACTATAGAAGGTATACGGGGAGGAGGTCACTATAGAAGGTATACGGGGAGGAGGTCACTATAGAAGGTATACGGGGAGGAGGTCACTATAGAAGGTATACGGGGGGGAGGTCACTATAGAAGGTATACGGGGGGGAGGTCACTATAGAAGGTATACGGGGAGGTCACTATAGAAGGTATACGGGGAGGTCACTATAGAAGGTATACGGGGAGGTCACTATAGAAGGTATACGGGGAGGTCACTATAGAAGGTATACGGGGAGGTCACTATAGAAGGTATACGGGGAGGTCACTATAGAAGGTATACGGGGAGGTCACTATAGAAGGTATACAGGGAGGTCACTATAGAAGGTATACAGGGAGGTCACTATAGAAGGTATACAGGGAGGTCACTATAGAAGGTATACGGGGAGGTCACTATAGAAGGTATACGGGGAGGTCACTATAGAAGGTATACGGGGAGGTCACTATAGAAGGTATACGGGGAACTCCCTGGGCAAAGTGCTGCACAACAAACACGCAGCCCATCCCTTCCTCTGCAGAGCGTCTCGCCTCTCCATGTAATATGAGGATTACTCATCTTCAGGGAAATGATCGGCACACAAGGATCTGCAGAGTCCTGTAAGATCCTGGCTGTTCCCGGAGAGAAGATCGAGCACCCCGTACATTACAGACAGTCCTCATCTTATTATGTCCCCAACATAGGACAGAAAGTCCCAGAAGACCCCCCCCCCCCGTCTGCCTGCATGTCAGTATTGTTTTACCCCCCCATTACAGAGTGCCATGGAATGAGCAGAGCGCAGCCCGGAGCACAGACCCCGATCTACAATCCTGAGCGGTGATCATCCTCCAGAGAATGGGGGAGCTGCCATGAAAATGAATGAGCCAATCACATCATTACTGGAGGCGCTCCGATCACATCCTGCGATGGGCTCATAACTCTCCTCTCCGACACCTGAAGGGCGCACGGCTCATTGACACACCATGTGATTACTCGTGTCATTAGGATTCAGGGGGACAAAGGCCTTCAATGGACAGCAATGAACCCCTTCATCATAAGAGATGAGTACCGCAATACATAAAGGTGAACCCCCCTCCGAACTGTGCACAAGAGACCCCGACACCTTTCCCATTCCGTGCCGATCTACACCGAGGGTATAAATTCCAGGAGGTCCAATAAATAAAACAAAAAAAAAAAAAAAAAGGTACAATTTTCATAGCATTTCAACAGTATATCCCTCATCAGAGGGCCCCCCCCCCCCCCCCACACACACAGCAGGCGTCCCCATCAGAGGGCAGAGACAGGGACAGGGGCAGAGACAGGGGCAGGCGCAGAGACAGGGGCAGAGACAGGGGCAGGCGCAGAGACAGGCGCAGAGACAGGGGCAGGCGCAGAGACAGGGGCAGGCGCAGAGACAGGGGCAGGCGCAGAGACAGGGGCAGAGACAGGGGCAGGCGCAGAGACAGGGGCAGGCGCAGAGACAGGGGCAGGCGCAGAGACAGGGGCAGAGACAGGGGCAGGCGCAGAGACAGGGGCAGGCGCAGAGACAGGGGCAGGCGCAGAGACAGGGGCAGGCGCAGAGACAGGGGCAGGCGCAGAGACAGGGGCAGGCGCAGAGACAGGGGCAGGCGCAGAGACAGGGGCAGGCGCAGAGACAGGGGCAGGCGCAGAGACAGGGGCAGGCGCAGAGACAGGGGCAGGCGCAGAGACAGGGGCAGGCGCAGAGACAGGGGCAGGCGCAGAGACAGGGGCAGGCGCAGAGACAGGGGCAGGCGCAGAGACAGGGGCAGGCGCAGAGACAGGGGCAGGCGCAGAGACAGGGGCAGGCGCAGAGACAGGGGCAGGCGCAGAGACAGGGGCAGGCGCAGAGACAGGGGCAGGCGCAGAGACAGGGGCAGGCGCAGAGACAGGGGCAGGCGCAGAGACAGGGGCAGGCGCAGAGACAGGGGCAGGCGCAGAGACAGGGGCAGGCGCAGAGACAGGGACAGGCAACTAAGCTGCTAAATGACAGGAGGAAGGAAGTTTTGGCTGGAAAAATGACCGACACGAAGCAGAAATTTACCGGCCTGGCAAGAGATGGAGGACCTGCTGCCACCTGAGATCATTAGGATAATACAACACATGGCCAACAGGCAGTGCAGAGCATTCCATAATCCAACACTGAGGGTCCACATCACATTAATGGGAAATGACACCGATGGAAAATAAAAAAAAATTGGAGCTGCAGGTATTTTGAGATGTGAACCGCACACATGAATAGAGATCTTATCGCTGATCTGCAGGCGAGCTCCTGAATACACAACTGAGGATGTGCAAATCTACACTTTGAGTTAGGCACCCCTACCATATATCACAGCCAGATCCTCCAACACTGGCTGCAGCACTAAAGCCCAATCTGGTCAAACCTTTAGCTTGGTGATTGGACAATGAAGGAGGAGAAGTGGGGTGGATGGAGGAATCAGTAACCTTCTAACCTTCCAGCTTTAGGATTTAGGGGTCCACTTTAATATGAAAATGAATAGATTTTGGCTCAGGTGTAAATGTTTCCCGCCCATCACAAATACACCCGCCAGGGAGGAAAATATGGAGACCCGTCACCAGCTCTACAAAGACCCGTCGCTAGCTCTACAAACACCCGTCACCGGAGGCAAAGGTCTGAGAACTCATTTACATTTAAACACATTAACCACTTCTGTGCCATACACCTTCCTGCCCAGACCAATGTTCTGCTTTCAGCGCTGTCGCACTTTGAATGACAATTACGCGGTCATGTGACGCTGTACACAAACTAAATCTTTATCATTTTGTTCCCACAAATAGAGATTTCTTTTGGTGGTATTTAATCATCTCCGTGGTTTTTAATTCCTGCTAAACAAATAAAATAAAAACCTTTTTTTTGTTTCTTTTACAAGACTTTGTAAATAAGTAAGTTTTCTCCTTCACTGATGGGTGGTACTGATGGATGCCAATCAGTGCCAAACAATAATGCCTGCCAATCAGTGATGCAGATGGTGGGCACTGATTGGCATCCCTGGTGGTCCAGTGTGGGCATCCTCAGGGGTGCTGTGCTGATAATCAGCACAGACCCCCCACAGAAGAGCAGTCGATCGGCTCTCCTCTACTTGCGTCTGTCAGATGCGAGTGAGCAAAAGCTGATCAACGGCTCTTCCTGTTTACATCATGATCAGCTGTGATTGGACACGGCTGATCATGTGGTGAAGAGGCTGTCAGAGACTCTACCTAGATCGGAGTTGACACACCGCAACGATTGCCGCGATGCGCGCCCCCGGTCAGGATATCACAACCACTTTGCCAACGTCATATCACTATATGGTGGGCGGCAAGTGGTTAAAGAGGTTGTAAACTTCCATTGGTGAACTTCTAGTCAGCCTATAATAAAGTTTACCTATAGATACAGTAAAAATCCCCTAAATCGTGCGCCGTCTACGAGACATTTACTTTGTACTGCGCTGATGTCATCGGCGCATGCGCTTGAAAGCAATGGCCCTCCATGCTGTTTCTTCACTAGCGGGTGTCGTGACTGGCGGCTCCCGCGTGCATGTGATGTCACGTGACTCCGACCAGTCACAGAGACGGAGTCCGTGGCCCCGGAAGGAAGAGGGGTGAACGTGGATGTGGCCTCCAGCGATGTACACTAGTAGCACATTATGGCTTTTACTTTGCAGGGAACAAAAAAGGAAGTAAAGCCCATCAGGGTTTACTTCCTCTTTAAAAGTGCCCATCACAACTTTTTTTTTTTTATGCGTTTTTGATGCTTCTGGAGATGTGAATGAAGTTTGGCAAATGCCGGTGTGTGGGAGAGGATTTTCTATTTGTTTAAAGGGGCCCAGTAGAAACCCGGCTCAGTAGCACCCAGCAGAGCCCCAGCTCATTGGTACCCTCGTTCAGCAGATCCCTCTGCTCAGTAGTACCCCCAGCTCTGTGGATCCTCCTGTCCCTGGTCCCCACTTACCTCCTGCTGCTCTGCACACCAGATGTGACGTCTGCACCAGACACCCCCACAACATATACACATGAGCCACAAGTGACTGCTGACAACGTCTTTCCAGTTCACTTGTTGGTTTCCCAGTGCATCCTGGGATATCTCATACCTGCAATACCTCCAAAGCAAAGCCAACGCTGAATAAAAGCCCCTCAGAAGCGGCAGGTGCTGCTAGCAAGCGTTGTCAAACTTCTATGGAGGTCTGGAGATGCTTTGAAGCACCAAGAAAGTGACCTGGGGGATCATTTTTGAACCAAAGCAAACACAACGTGTGACCAGGACTGTAAGGTCACCATTTTAATTTAGTGGGTGAAAATTTTGATTGGCATTCAGAGTGCTTTAAAAAAAGTGTTTAAAGCCACATGTAAAGCGAGTGTAAATGAGCCGTAATAAGAAGGAGGAGACCCATCCTGCAACACAGGGTCTACAAAGACCCATCAGAGGAGACAAAGGTCTAATAAGGAGGAGACCCATCCTGCAACACAAGGTCTACAAAGCCCCATCAGAGGAGACAAAGGTCTAATAAGGAGGAGACCCATCCTGCAACACAAGGTCTACAAAGCCCCATCAGAGGAGACAAAGGTCTAATAAGGAGGAGACCCATCCTGCAACACAAGGTCTACAAAGCCCCATCAGAGGAGACAAAGGTCTAATAAGGAGGAGACCCATCCTGCAACACAAGGTCTACAAAGCCCCATCAGAGGAGACAAAGGTCTAATAAAGGAGGAGACCCATCCTGCAACACAAGGTCTACAAAGCCCCATGAGAGGAGACAAAGGTCCAATAAGGGGGAGACCCATCCTTCAGCACAGGGTCTCCCTGGTCTGCTGAGAAGCAGGTGATATGAGGGAGAAGAACCTTCGTCACCGTCTGACGCACCCAGACAAACAAAAACTTTATGTCCTTCAGCACTGCCTCCTGTAAGGAAACCTGATATTCCGACTATTCCAAGACCGAAAACAAGCCGTGACAGCTGGATACGGCACAGCCACGTAGCACCGGGCACTTCAAGCAAATGGCACACAGTCACTACAAAACTATCCTAATAAAATATAACGAAATGAACATACACTCTACAAAGAGGGCAACACCACAAGCTAAAATGTGATCAAATAGAACAATGAACATCAACTATTTAAAAGCCAAACTCCATGTTTCCTGCCACTTCCTATTTTTGAGCCCGCTGTGGACGGTCTGCAGTAGCCTGTGCCCAAGGTGTTCTCTGATTGGACAAGGTGGAGCTCATGAGCGTTATCTGTCTAGTTTTTTCCTTTCAGCCATTCAGAGAATGCCTTGTATTAATAAAATACTCCTATATCCCACCACAAGGGCCCCCCCCTTCTCCTTTGCCCCACCACAAGGGCCCCCCCCTTCTCCTTTGCCCCACCACAAGGGCCCCCCCCCTTCTCCTTTGCCCCACCACAAGGGCCCCCCCCTTCTCCTTTGCCCCACCACAAGGGCCCCCCCCTTCTCCTTTGCCCCACCACAAGGGCCCCCCCCTTCTCCTTTGCCCCACCACAAGGGCCCCCCCCTTCTCCTTTGCCCCACCACAAGGGCCCCCCCCTTCTCCTTTGCCCCACCACAAGGGCCCCCCCCTTCTCCTTTGCCCCACCACAAGGGCCCCCCCCTTCTCCTTTGCCTCACCACAAGGGCCCCCCCCTTCTCCTTTGCCCCACCACAAGGGCCCCCCCCTTCTCCTTTGCCCCACCACAAGGGCCCCCCCCTTCTCCTTTGCCCCACCACAAGGGCCCCCCCTTCTCCTTTGCCCCACCACAAGGGCCCCCCCTTCTCCTTTGCCCCACCACAAGGACCACCCTTCTCATTTGCCCCACCACAGGGCTCCCCTCACCCCTTTGCCCCACCATGCTTCCTGTTCACCTTCCTTACCCCTCAGCGCCCATCATTCACACATTTGTATAAACAGGAATGACAGGGACTTATAGCAGAGCCATGTGAGCTCCGTGTCCTGCAGATTACAGAGTCCTAATAAGCCTGATCTGAGAGCTGCTGAGTAAGAACATTGCTGAGACTCGGCTTCAGGCGCCGCCGTCTCTTCATAGACACCAATGTGATCCGATTAAAGAGAACCTGTATTCAGGTCACAGCAGGAAATCTGTGCAGTGCAAGTCCCTGACAATCGAATGCCGGGACTTTCCGGAGGTCCGTCTCTGCAGAGGGCCGAACACCCCCCCAATAATCCAGTCTAGTCATGAATTGTGGGGGCCGGTGTGCATGAGAGGAAAGCCCCACCCCCGAGTGGATAAAAATCATTAAAAAAAGATGGATTTGTTTGATTTAAAAACAGATTTTGATTTTTATCAAATTCATTTTAACAAAATGCTTTTAGAGTAAAAATCTATCCAAAAGATGGTTTTCCATTCAGGATACATTAATTTAGTTTATACAGCATGAAATGGAGCTTAGTTATGTAGCATAAGGCTGTATATACTGCAATATTTACATTTTTGGTAAACTCATTCAATGAAGCCAAGCTCTGCAAGCTGAGATAACATGCATTGATACATTCACACAATGTCAGAGTAACCATGAGATAAACCAAAGTTCAGGAATATTCCTCTTTGTACACTACAAACTGTATGATCGAATCGGTTCTGATCTCGCTGTTCTACTAACCGGAGAGCTTTTTTATTCCAAATAGGAAACCTTTATTTTGTTTGCAAATATTAAAGATTCTTAACAGCAAGAATGAGTCCTTCCATATAAAGAGCACCTGTCATTTCCGATCCATCAAAGCAGCGCCTGTTAGGAGGGGGGGGGGAGGGGGGGTGATGTGATCAGACAGTCCGGTCCAGTTTAAGGCTGACGGCCCTCGATGGAGTTCTGCTGGGACTAGAGCCGGTTCCCATAGACAACGACTCGATTAGAAGATGAAATCGGCAGAGAAGGAATTGGAGGAGCTCTTCCCCGGATCGGAGGAGAACGTTCCTCAGATTAGAAGAGAAGGAATTGGAGGAGCTCTTCCCCGGATTGGAGGAGAACGTTCCTCAGATTAGAAGAGAAGGAATTAGAGGAGCTCTTCCCCGGATCGGAGGAGAACGTTCCTCAGGATTAGAAGAGAAGGAATTGGAGGAGCTCTTCCCCGGGACGGAGGAGAATGTTCCTCAGATTAGAAGAGAAGGAATTGGAGGAGCTCTTCCCCGGATCGGAGGAGAACGTTCCTCAGATTAGAAGAGAAGGAATTAGAGGAGCTCTTCCCCGGGACGGAGGAGAACGTTCCTCAGATTAGAAGAGAAGGAATTGGAGGAGCTCTTCCCCGGATCGGAGGAGAACGTTCCTCAGATTAGAAGAGAAGGAATTGGAGGAGCTCTTCCCCGGATCGGAGGAGAACGTTCCTCAGGATTAGAAGAGAAGGAATTGGAGGAGCTCTTCCCCGGATCGGAGGAGAACGTTCCTCAGGATTAGAAGAGAAGGAATTGGAGGAGCTCTTCCCCGGATCGTAAGAGAACGTTCCTCAGATTAGAAGAGAAGGAATTGGAGGAGCTCTTCCCCGGATCGGAGGAGAACGTTCCTCAGGATTAGAAGAGAAGGAATTGGAGGAGCTCTTCCCCGGATCGGAGGAGAACGTTCCTCAGGATTAGAAGAGAAGGAATTGGAGGAGCTCTTCCCCGAATCGGAGAACGTTCCTCAGGATTAGAAGAGAAGGAATTGGAGGAGCTCTTCCCCGGATCGGAGGAGAACGTTCCTCAGATTAGAAGCCGGAGAGACTCGGCGCTCAGCACAAACCTTCTCCTATTATCTCCAAATACATTATTGATGATCGGCAGAAACACTCATTACACCAGACTGAACGATCGCTTAAAGTGCACCGACCCCAAAATGTGACAGTTCCCCTAGTTATAGGAACGTTATCTGTGTCGGAACAATCTACAGCCGGTCCGAAACTCCTCCTGAAGACGATCACTTCCTGTATGAGATTGTGCCTAGGCACCTCTGCACCCCCCTCCCCCCCCATAGTTCTAGATCTGAAGTGTGAAATTATCTTAAACCTCGTACACACGATCGGATTTTCGGCAGGGGATTGTGTGATGACAGACTGCCTAAAATCCGACCGTTCGTACGCTCCATCAGACAACTGGCCAACATTCCACCAACAAATGTTGGTTATCAGGCTAGGAAATTTTCGGTGGACAACGCTTTGTTGTCAGATTTTCCTATTGTGTGTACACAAGTCCGTCACACAAAAGTCCAAACACGCATGCTCGGATCAATGCTCACCAAACACGACATTAGCAGAAGGTGCCCAAAGGGTGGCGCCCAAGAGCTGAAATTGTGTGCCATTTGTATGCAAGACAAGATCCCGGCACACGCCCTTCGGACAAAAGTCTGACGCTTTGCTGAAAATTCGATCGTGTGTACGAGGCTCAAGGCTGATGTAAGACAGGCGATTCTGCCAGAATCAACAAAATCAAGATTGCTTAACCCAGAGCTCAGCAAATCCCAGGCGCCAGGTTGCCATGGCGACCAGAAACTGCGTCTTGTCCGCCAGCCCACCCACTGCCGATGTTCTATCAGATAGACGCGACCCATCCATGCGGGTTCTTGCATTGCACAGCGGGTCACACAGATCTGAGAACCGCTGCGGGTGTCAATGACACCGCCCAAATCGCAGATCACAATGTGAACTGATCCAGGAATCGGATCGCATAGATGTAGACACCCATCCAATTCCAGTGCGGACCAAAAAAAAGGGTCCTGCACCACTTTGGTGCGAAAGATTTCAACACACAATAAACACTTTTTGTCCTTTAATAAGTGATCACATTCCCTTTGTTGTCAGCTGCATAAGAGCCGGGGGAAGAGAAACAGCAGCACACTGATCATTCCAGTGAATGGCTGTGCAGGGGAGGTGTCTCAGGGCAAGTCTGATGATTGGAGGAGAGCTGGCCGAGTTCCCAGCATAGCTAGAGAAATGAACAACAATAAAACATACAAAGATAATTAGGACCACTGTTCATTTTCTGATGAACCACTTCAAAAAAGGAAGGGGGGGGTGATAAAATAAAATCAATAGCGATGTGCGGCGGATGACGAAGATCGGCCTCTAACAAGCTCCGGCTAGCAGAGAAGCCATTACTCACAATGCAATTTATAATCACAAATGTATGAAATCCCCCACCCCCGCCCCCTGTACTTCCATCGTTCAGAGGAAAGGATTGTGGAAGGTTTATAATCCAATAACAATCGATCCGCAGCTCACTGGAGGAAATCTATAGAGATTTCTTTACATTCCAGCTACAGATGAGCTCACATTGCAATCAGGGGGGGCGGGGCCTTTGTGTTTATACAAGTCATGTGATCGCTGCCCCCGCCTTCCTTTTCCCAGGCGCCTCCTTTGTCTTTAAAGATCACCTATGGACATTGTGTGGGGACCGCGAGACTGCTACCTTCACCCCTAGAGGGCAACATAGAAGATGGGGTGCCAATGCCTGCATGATGGGAGCCGTGGCCCCAATGATTGGGATCCGGGTACCGGTTGTGAGTGCGCAATCCCTGCCAGGAAGTTCAGGGAAGCAGTACCAGGAAAGCCAAGAGGAAGGAAGGAAGGAAGGAAGGAAGGAAGGAAGGAAGGAAAGAAAGAAAGAAAGAAAGAAAGAGGAAAGGAAAGGGTTTAGTACTTCAAAGCTTATCCCAGCCAGTGCACTGCAATACCGGTGTGCATTATACACGGGGCTCAACAAATCACCATGGCGACATGTAATTGCGTCCTGGCGCCTGGGCTGCTGCCTGAAAGCCTCCACATGCCCACCTGTGGCCCGGAACCGGAATAGCGGGTGATTCTGGGGAGGAAGGAGAATGGAGGCATCCCCCTCCCCCTTCTTGTTGTGACCCGGAAGTGATGTGTGATGTCACTTCCAGGTCCCGGTTTGTAGTTTCCTCATCCTCCAAGGCCGGGGAAAGAACGTTACATTGAGTGGAGCACAGAGGAGACATTGGGGGTCTTTTAGACCCTGGATGTCTCATTAACCACTTCAATACCGGGCACTTACCCTGCCCAGGCCAATCTTCATCTTTCAGCGCTCTCACACTTGGAATGATAATCGCGGTCATGTAACACAGTTTTTTATCTTTTTCTTCACACAAATAGAGCTTTCTTTTGGTGGGATTTACTCACTGCTGGGATTTTTATATTTTTATTTTATGTTTTGTAAAAAAAGTTGGTCAGTAAATTTTGTAAATAAGTAATTTTTCT
>JBBDGP010005664.1:35000-36341 GCA_037952835.1 Lithobates septentrionalis
CCACCCTGTGCGAGGTGGAGAGATCCTCGAATTACTGCTCCCGGCACGTTCCACAGGAAAGACAAATCCATCCAAACAATGGCCAAATATAGTCCGAGCTTCTCCTTCTCCCGACCGCCGACGTCACTTCCCCGGAGAACGCCGATCATCTCCTGAGACCCCGAGAGATACAACAGATACAAACCACCTCTGTGTATGGAGGAGACCCCCAGACTGGAGGGGCCCTTACTGGAGGAGAAATATTGTGCCTTTCCATCCAGTGCCCGACACAGTCATCACATCATCCTGACACCCCCCCCCCCCCCACACATATATATATACCCCCCCCACCCCCAACACACACACCATCCATCCAGTGCCCAACACCGTCATCACATCATCCCTGACACCCCCCCCCCCACACACACACACACACACATACATACATACATATATATATCCCCCCCAACACACACACCATCCATCCAGTGCCCAACACAGTCATCACATCATCCCTGACACCCCCCCCCCCACACATATATATACACCCCCCCCACCCCCAACACACACATATACACCCCCCCAACACACCACACATATATACACACCATCCATCCAGTGCCCAACACCGTCATCACATCATCCCTGACACCCCCCCCCACACATATATATACCCCCCCCCCACCCCCAACACACACACCATCCATCCAGTGCCCAACACCGTCATCACATCATCCCTGACACCCCCCCCCCCCACACACATATATATATACACCCCCCCCACCCCCAACACACACATATACACCCCCCCCCCCCCCACACACACCACACATATATATACACACCATCCATCCAGTGCCCAACACAGTCATCACATCATCCCTGACACCACCCCCCACACATATATATACACCCCCCCCACCCCCAACACACATATACACCCCCCCAACACACACCACACATATATATACACACACCATCCATCCAGTGCCCAACACAGTCATCACATCATCCCTGACACCCCCCCCCCCCCACATATATATACACCCCCCCACCCCCAACACACATATACACCCCCCCAACACACACCACACATATATATACACACCATCCATCCAGTGCCCAACACAGTCATCACATCATCCCTGACACCCCCCCATATCTATCTATCTATATATATATATATATATATATATATATATATATATATCTATCATCTATCTATCCATCTATATATATATCGTATTTATCAGCATATAACACGCACAGGTGTATAACACGTACATTAATTTTAAGAGGGAAGTTTCAGGGAAAAAAAATTAAATTTTAAATAAGGAACTTTGAAGCAAAATAACGGTCAGT
>JBBDGP010005665.1:0-37022 GCA_037952835.1 Lithobates septentrionalis
CTCTCCTCCTCTCCTCTCTCCCCTTCTCTCGTCTCCTCTCCTCTTACTCCCCTTCTCTCCTTATTCCTCTTCCCTTCTCTTCTATCCTTATCTCTCCCCTTCTCTCCTCTTCTCTTCTCTCCCCTTCTCTCCTTATCTCTTCTCTCCCCTTGTCTCATCTCCTCTCCTCTTCCCTTCTCTCCTCTCCTCTTCTTTCCTCTTCTCTCCCCTTCTCTCATCTCCTCTCCCCTTCAATCCTCTTCTCTTCCCTTCTCTCCTCTTCCCTTCTCTCCTCTTCCCTTATCTCCTCTTCTCCCCTCTCCTTTTCCCTTCTCTCCTCTCCTCTTCTCTCCTCTTCCCTCCTCTTCTCTCCTCTTCTCTCCTCTTCTCTCCCATTCTCTCCTCTTCTCTCCTCTTCTCTCCTCTTCTCTCCTCTTCTCTTCCCTTCCCTTCTCTCCTCTTCCCTTATCTCCTCTTCTCCCCCTCTCCTTTTCCCTTCTCTCCTCTCCTCTTCTCTCCTCTTCCCTCCTCTTCTCTCCTCTTCTCTCCTCTTCTCTTCTCTCCTCTTCCCTTCTCTCCTCTTCCCTTCTCTCCTCTTCCCTCCTCTCCTTTCCTCTCCCCTTTTCTCCTCTCCTCTTCTCTCCTCCCCTCTCCTCTTCTCTCCTCTCCTCTCCTCTCCTCTTCCCTCCTCTCCTCTTCCCTCCTCTCCTCTCCTCTTCTCTCCTCTCCTCTCCTCTCCTCTCCTCTCCTCTTCTCTCCTCTCCTCTTCTCTCCTCTTCTCTCCTCTCCTCTTCCCTCCTCTCCTCTTCCCTCCTCTCCTCTTCTCTCCTCTCCTCTTCTCTCCTCTCCTCTTCTCTCCTCTCCTTTCCTGTTCCCTTCTCTCCTCTCCTCTTCTCTCCTCTCCTCTTCTCTCCTCTCCTCTTCCCTCCTCTCCTCTTCTCTCCTCTCCTCTTCTCTCCTCTCCTCTCCTCTTCCCTTCTCTCCTCTCCTCTTCTCTCCTCTCCTCTCCTCTTCTCTCCTCTCCTCTCCTCTTCCCTCCTCTCCTCTCCTCTTCTCTCCTCTCCTCTCCTCTCCTCTCCTCTTCTCTCCTCTCCTCTCCTCTCCTCTCCTCTTCTCTCCTCTTCTCTCATCTTCTCTCCTCTTCCCTCCTCTCCTCTTCCCTCCTCTCCTCTTCTCTCCTCTCCTCTCCTCTTCTCTCCTCTCCTCTTCTCTCCTCTCCTCTTCTCTCCTCTGCTCTCCTCTTCTCTCCTCTCCTTCTTTAACAAAGGTACAAACAATGGCTGTTTATAAGAAAAAGGAACATCTCCTTATCATATTTACCACTTGCAGCCAGTAGTTGGAGCTCTGTGCGGTAATTAAAGAATTATAAAAGAGTGTTTTCTATCTGTGGTACAAATCAGACATGACCAGCTGACATCACATTTCCTATCTATACCATCCCCCCCCCCCCCCCCCCACAACTTTAACCAACTGAGCTGACAATCTTCTCCGGGATAACATTGCAGGAAGTGAGGATCTCACTGGATTTCCGGCAGTATCTACAAGTATTTCTATTGACCAGATATGACAAAAAGCTGTCAATGTGATATTTAGGAGACGCTGATTGATTGGGTTCCGTGGGGTCTTGTTGTGGTCGGAGTGACTCCTCGTCTTATTTTAGGGACATTCAGTAAAGTATATCCACAACGATCGAACATTCTCAATCTCCAGCTAACAAATAAACAAAGAAATAGCAAAAATAGCGCTGCCTCCAGCAGTTCCCATGGACCGCAACCCCACTGGAGGGGCCCAAGCAACATTTCCAAGCGCCCCCAGCTGGCCATCCCACAGCGCTGCGCTCCGCTCTCCATGGTGGGTATTCGGTCCAAGGAACATGTGGGACCACAGCTGTGATCATCCCGAGCCAAACTACTAACAACAACAAGATATTCTCCAGATAATACGAGAGACGCTTCCAAACCGCACCGCTCAGGACATTCACTCCGGAAATCAAACATTTCCTTCTATTTCTAAATACATATCCAAATCATCAATTTATAGAAGGTCCAAATCAATACTGGCTGGAAATCTGTTTTATGTATGTTTGTCCTGAGAGAGAGAAGAGAAGAGAGGTCAGAGGAAGAGCCCCCCAAGATGGCAGCTTGTCACTTTGCTCTCTCCTCCTGTCAGCATGTTCCCTGTCAGCAAATGTGAACTGCCACATAGTTCTGATTGGCTGCTACTGATACCTCCAGTCTGGGTGCTGTACAGGAGATCACAGGAGGCAAAGTCTGGAAATGACACCAGGTGCAAAATAAAATATTGAATGAAAGCTTAGCTAAACCCAACAACAAAAAAAAAAAATATATATATATGTACATGGGCTCCTCCCATATACACAAGCATCACAGGCTCCTCCCATATACACAAGTATCACAGGCTCCTCCCATATACACAAGTATCACAGGCTCCTCCCATATACACAAGTATCACAGGCTCCTCCCATATACACAAGTATCACAGGCTCCTCCCATATACACAAGTATCACAGGCTCCTCCCATATACACAAGTATCACAGGCTCCTCCCATATACACAAGCATCACAGGCTCCTCCCATATACACAAGCATCACAGGCTCCTCCCATATACACAAGTATCACAGGCTCCTCCCATATACACAAGTATCACAGGCTCCTCCCATATACACAAGTATCACAGGCTCCTCCCATATACACAAGTATCACAGGCTCCTCCCATATACACAAGTATCACAGGCTCCTCCCATGTACATAAGTATCACAGGCTCCTCCCATGTACATAAGTATCACAGGCTCCTCCCATGTACATAAGTATCACAGACTCCTCCATGTACAGAAGTATCACAGACTCCTCCCATGTACAGAAGTATCACAGGCTCCTCCCATATACACAAGTATCACAGGCTCCTCCCATATACACAAGCATCACAGGCTCCTCCCATATACACAAGCATCACAGGCTCCTCCCATATACACAAGTATCACAGGCTCCTCCCATATACACAAGTATCACAGGCTCCTCCCATATACACAAGTATCACAGGCTCCTCCCATATACACAAGTATCACAGGCTCCTCCCATATACACAAGTATCACAGGCTCCTCCCATGTACATAAGTATCACAGGCTCCTCCCATGTACATAAGTATCACAGGCTCCTCCCATGTACAGAAGTATCACAGACTCCTCCCATGTACATAAGTATCACAGGCTCCTCCATGTACATAAGTATCACAGGCTCCTCCCATGTACATAAGTATCACAGGCTCCTCCCATGTACATAGGTATCACAGCCTTTGCTCAATACTTTGGTGAAGCTCCTTTGTACATGGGAGGAGCCTGTGATACTTCTGTACATGGGAGGAGCCTGTGATACTTATGTACATGGGAGGAGTCTGTGATACTTATGTACATGGGAGGAGCCTGTGATACTTATGTACATGGGAGGAGTCTGTGATACTTATGTACATGGGAGGAGCCTGTGATACTTCTATACATGGGAGGAGCCTGTGATACTTATGTACATGGGAGGAGTCTGTGATACTTATGTACATGGGAGGAGCCTGTGATACTTATGTACATGGGAGGAGTCTGTGATACTTATGTACATGGGAGGAGCCTGTGATACTTATGTACATGGGAGGAGTCTGTGATACTTATGTACATGGGAGGAGTCTGTGATACTTATGTACATGGGAGGAGCCTGTGATACTTATGTACATGGGAGGAGCCTGTGATACTTCTGTACATGGGAGGAGCCTGTGATACTTATGTACATGGGATTTATTCCTTTTTTATTTTTAATACATTTTCAAAGATTTCAAACAAACTTCTCTCACGTTGTCATTATGGGGGGTGGTTTGTAGAATTTTGAGGAAAATTATGAATTGAATCCATTTTGGAATAAGGCTGTAACATAACAAAATGTGGAAAAAGTGAAGCTCTGTGAATACTTTCCGGTTGCACTGTATATATGGAATATTTGGCAGTTCATCCATCCTTAGATGCCCCAGCTGCATTTTTTCCCCTTATTTTAACCTGATACACGTGCTTTCCTAGGGTGCTATGAGGACAGAACTACAGAACACCCCCTTCCCCCATCTTTTACTTTTGTTTATTACAGATACTTTTATAGCACCATCAATTTACATATACATTGTACATTCATATCAGTCGCTGCCCTCAAGGAGCTTACAGTCTAAGGTCCCAACTCACATTCACATACTGGGGGCCACCTTAGACAGGGAGCCAATGAACCTCTCAGCATGTCTTTGTAGTGTGGGAGGAAACCTGCACAGGCACAGGGAGAACATGCAAGCTTCATGCAGGTACAGGAGAACATGCAAACTCCATGCAGGCACAGGGAGAACATGCAAACTCCATGCAGGCACAGGGAGAACATGCAAACTCCATGCAGGCACAGGGAGAACATGCAAACTCCATGCAGGTACAGGGAGAACATGCAAACTCCATGCAGGCACAGGGAGAACATGCAAACTCCATGCAGGCACAGGGAGAACATGCAAGCTTCATGCAGGTACAGGGAGAACATGCAAACTCCATGCAGGCACAGGGAGAACATGCAAACTCCATGCAGGCACAGGGAGAACATGCAAACTCCATGCAGGCACAGGGAGAACATGCAAACTCCATGCAGGCACAGGGAGAACATGCAAACTCCATGCAGGCACAGGGAGAACATGCAAACTCCATGCAGGTAGCGCCGTGGTTGGGAATTGAATCGACAACCCCAGTGCTGTCAGGCGGAAGTGCTAACCACTCAGCCACTGTGCTGTCCAATGCTGTGTCCTAATATAAAGGGAGGTGTTCTATAGCACACGGAGGGAAGTAATAGGAGGAGATGGAGAGAACAGAACATTATCATCTCACAACCTTTCTGGCAGGATCAACAGCTATTATTTTATACTATTTAAACATATAATACGAGACTTTCAATGGGAGATTTCACAGGCCGGGATGGGGAGATAAGAGACGTTTGATGTCGGGGGATACAAAATAATTGGCATTCATTTTTGTTTTGTTTTCTCCCTGCCTTGTATTCAGTATTATGGGTTTGGTTAAAGATTACCATTATTTAGGTTAGGGGTAAAGGCTGACAATCGTGTGAGTTTACAGTATAACCGCACTTTCACTAAACATTATATATTTGTCTTTCTTTCCTCAACCCCCTCCCCCTCCCCCACCCCCATCCTATGCAAAAATGCCAACATGATGGGTTATCTTTTCTGAAGATTCCTTCTATTTCCAGTAGCGTGGCCTCCCCATGAGGTCGGGTGCATGTTTGCCATTGGAAAGTTCTTCCTGGCCACCACTAGAGGGTGCTGTCTGGGGGCAAGAGACCCGCCTTGAGCTTAAACTGGAACTTTATCCAACAACTTGATAAAAAATAACGTCCTTTAGCCAGGAGGACCATCCATTCCACATGAACCCCTTCAATACCCCTTCCACACCCCATCAATATCCCATCAATACTCCTTCAATACCCCATAAATACCCCTTCAATACCCCATCAATACCCCTTCAATACCCCTTCAATACCCCATCAATACCCCTTCAATACCCCATAAATACCCCTTCAATACCCCATCAATACCCCTTCAATACCCCTTCAATACCCCTTCAATTCCCCTTCAATACCCCTTCAATTCCCCTTCAATACCCCTTCAATACCCCATCAATACCCCTTCAATACCCCATAAATACCCCTTCAATACCCCATCAATACCCCTTCAATACCCCTTCAATACCCCTTCAATACCCCATCAATACCCCTTCAATACCCCATAAATACCCCTTCAATACCCCATCAATACCCCTTCAATACCCCTTCAATACCCCTTCAATTCCCCTTCAATACCCCTTCAATACCCCTTCAATACCCCATCAATACCCCTTCAATACCCCATAAATACCCCTTCAATACCCCATCAATACCCCTTCAATACCCCTTCAATACCCCTTCAATTCCCCTTCAATACCCCTTCAATACCCCTTCAATCCCGGGCACTCATGTGACACCAGAGGACATTCTTATCATTTCATTCACACAGACAGAGATTTCTTTTGGTGATATTTAATCACCGGGGGGGGGGGGGGGGGGGGGGGGTAGTATTATTTGCAAAACAAACAAAAAAAGAACCAAAATTTTGAAAAAACAAAACATTCTTTTTAGTTTGTTCTAAAATTTTGCAAACTGGTATTTTTTCTCCTTCACTGATGGGCACTGATGTGTTCTGATATGCAGCACTGATGGGCACTGATAGGCACTGGTAGGCGGCACAGATAGGTGACACTGATGAAGAGGCACTGATGGACACTGATTTGCAGCACTGATAGGTGGCACTGGTGGGCACTGATTGGCAGCACTGATGGGCACTGATTGGCAGCACTGATGAGCACTGATTGGCAGCACCGGTGGGCACTGATTTGCAGCACTGGTGGGCATTGATTGGCAGCACCGGTGGGCATTGATTGGCAGCACTGATGAGCACTGATAGGTGGCACTGGTGGGCACTGTTGGGACCAATGTCCCTTTAACAGAAGCCAGTTATGGGCTCTCCTCTCTTCTTCTCTCCTCAGCTCTCAGTGTGAGGAAAGAAAAGCCAATAACTGTCTTGTGTTACATCCTGTGATCAGATCTCCTTGGCTGACAGCTGATCATGTTGTAAAGGGCTGCTGTGATTGGCTCTTTACCCCGATCTGTGATCAGCCGAGTATGAAGGTTGGCACACGGGCAGCGCAATGATAGGAGCAAAACTCCCAACTGTCCCTCATTCAGAGCAAAGTCCCTCTGTCCCTCTTTCCTCTGTCCCTCTTTCCTCTGTCCCTCTTTCCTCTGTCCCTCTTTCCTCTGTCCCTCTTTCCTCTGTCCCTCTTTCCTCTGTCCCTCTGTCCCTCTTTCCTCTGTCCCTCTGTCCCTCTTTCCTCTGTCCCTCTTTCCTCTGTCCCTCTTTCCTCTGTCCCTCTTTCCTCTGTCCCTCTTTCCTCTGTCCCTCTGTCCCTCTTTCCTCTGTCCCTCTTTCCTCTTTCCTCTGTCCCTCTTTCCTCTTTCCTCTGTCCCTCTGTCCCTCTTTCCTCTGTCCCTCTGTCCCTCTTTCCTCTGTCCCTCTGTCCCTCTTTCCTCTGTCCCTCTTTCCTCTTTCCTCTGTCCCTCTTTCCTCTTTCCTCTGTCCCTCTTTCCTCTTTCCTCTGTCCCTCTGTCCCTCTTTCCTCTGTCCCTCTGTCCCTCTTTCCTCTTTCCTCTGTCCCTCTTTCCTCTGTCCCTCTGTCCCTCTTTCCTCTGTCCCTCTTTCCTCTGTCCCTCTGTCCCTCTTTCCTCTGTCCCTCTTTCCTCTTTCCTCTGTCCCTCTTTCCTCTTTCCTCTGTCCCTCTGTCCCTCTGTCCCTCTGTCCTCTGTCCCTCTGTCCCTCTTTCCTCTGTCCCTCTGTCCCTCTTTCCCTCTGTCCCTCTTTCCTCTGTCCCTCTTTCCTCTTTCCTCTGTCCCTCTTTCCTCTTTCCTCTGTCCCTCTGTCCCTCTTTCCTCTGTCCCTCTTTCCTCTTTCCTCTGTCCCTCTTTCCTCTGTCCCTCTGTCCCTCTTTCCTCTTTCCTCTGTCCCTCTTTCCTCTGTCCCTCTTTCCTCTGTCCCTCTGTCCCTCTTTCCTCTGTCCCTCTTTCCTCTTTCCTCTGTCCCTCTTTCCTCTTTCCTCTGTCCCTCTTTCCTCTTTCCTCTGTCCCTCTGTCCCTCTTTCCTCTGTCCCTCTGTCCCTCTTTCCTCTGTCCCTCTTTCCTCTTTCCTCTGTCCCTCTTTCCTCTGTCCCTCTGTCCCTCTTTCCTCTGTCCCTCTGTCCCTCTTTCCTCTTTCCTCTGTCCCTCTGTCCCTCTTTCCTCTGTCCCTCTGTCCCTCTTTCCTCTGTCCCTCTGTCCCTCTTTCCCTCTGTCCCTCTTTCCTCTGTCCCTCTTTCCTCTTTCCTCTGTCCCTCTTTCCTCTTTCCTCTGTCCCTCTGTCCCTCTTTCCTCTGTCCCTCTGTCCCTCTTTCCTCTGTCCCTCTTTCCTCTTTCCTCTGTCCCTCTTTCCTCTTTCCTCTGTCCCTCTGTCCCTCTTTCCTCTGTCCCTCTGTCCCTCTTTCCTCTGTCCCTCTGTCCCTCTTTCCCTCTGTCCCTCTTTCCTCTGTCCCTCTTTCCTCTTTCCTCTGTCCCTCTTTCCTCTTTCCTCTGTCCCTCTGTCCCTCTGTCCCTCTGTCCCTCTTTCCTCTGTCCCTCTGTCCCTCTTTCCTCTGTCCCTCTTTCCTCTTTCCTCTGTCCCTCTTTCCTCTGTCCCTCTGTCCCTCTGTCCCTCTTTCCTCTTTCCTCTGTCCCTCTTTCCTCTGTCCCTCTGTCCCTCTGTCCCTCTTTCCTCTTTCCTCTGTCCCTCTTTCCTCTGTCCCTCTGTCCCTCTTTCCTCTTTCCTCTGTCCCTCTGTCCCTCTGTCCCTCTGTCCCTCTTTCCTCTTTCCTCTTTCCTCTGTCCCTCTGTCCCTCTTTCCTCTGTCCCTCTTTCCTCTTTCCTCTGTCCCTCTGTCCCTCTTTCCTCTGTCCCTCTGTCCCTCTTTCCTCTGTCCCTCTGTCCCTCTTTCCCTCTGTCCCTCTTTCCTCTGTCCCTCTTTCCTCTTTCCTCTGTCCCTCTTTCCTCTTTCCTCTGTCCCTCTGTCCCTCTGTCCCTCTTTCCTCTGTCCCTCTGTCCCTCTTTCCTCTTCCCTCTTTCCTCTTTCCTCTGTCCCTCTTTCCTCTTTCCTCTGTCCCTCTGTCCCTCTTTCCTCTGTCCCTCTTTCCTCTGTCCCTCTGTCCCTCTGTCCCTCTGTCCCTCTTTCCTCTGTCCCTCTTTCCTCTTTCCTCTGTCCCTCTTTCCTCTTTCCTCTGTCCCTCTGTCCCTCTGTCCCTCTGTCCCTCTTTCCTCTGTCCCTCTGTCCCTCTTTCCTCTGTCCCTCTTTCCTCTTTCCTCTGTCCCTCTTTCCTCTTTCCTCTGTCCCTCTGTCCCTCTTTCCTCTGTCCCTCTGTCCCTCTTTCCTCTGTCCCTCTGTCCCTCTTTCCCTCTGTCCCTCTTTCCTCTGTCCCTCTTTCCTCTTTCCTCTGTCCCTCTTTCCTCTTTCCTCTGTCCCTCTGTCCCTCTGTCCCTCTTTCCTCTGTCCCTCTGTCCCTCTTTCCTCTGTCCCTCTTTCCTCTTTCCTCTGTCCCTCTTTCCTCTGTCCCTCTGTCCCTCTGTCCCTCTTTCCTCTTTCCTCTGTCCCTCTTTCCTCTGTCCCTCTGTCCCTCTGTCCCTCTTTCCTCTTTCCTCTGTCCCTCTTTCCTCTGTCCCTCTGTCCCTCTTTCCTCTTTCCTCTGTCCCTCTGTCCCTCTGTCCCTCTGTCCCTCTTTCCTCTTTCCTCTTTCCTCTGTCCCTCTGTCCCTCTTTCCTCTGTCCCTCTTTCCTCTTTCCTCTGTCCCTCTGTCCCTCTGTCCCTCTTTCCTCTTTCCTCTTTCCTCTGTCCCTCTTTCCTCTGTCCCTCTGTCCCTCTTTCCCTCTGTCCCTCTTTCCTCTGTCCCTCTTTCCTCTTTCCTCTGTCCCTCTTTCCTCTTTCCTCTGTCCCTCTGTCCCTCTGTCCCTCTGTCCCTCTTTCCTCTGTCCCTCTGTCCCTCTTTCCTCTGTCCCTCTTTCCTCTGTCCCTCTTTCCTCTGTCCCTCTGTCCCTCTGTCCCTCTTTCCTCTTTCCTCTTTCCTCTGTCCCTCTGTCCCTCTGTCCCTCTTTCCTCTTTCCTCTGTCCCTCTTTCCTCTGTCCCTCTGTCCCTCTTTCCTCTTTCCTCTGTCCCTCTGTCCCTCTGTCCCTCTTTCCTCTTTCCTCTTTCCTCTGTCCCTCTGTCCCTCTTTCCTCTGTCCCTCTGTCCCTCTTTCCTCTTTCCTCTGTCCCTCTGTCCCTCTTTCCTCTGTCCCTCTGTCCCTCTTTCCTCTGTCCCTCTTTCCTCTGTCCCTCTTTCCTCTGTCCCTCTTTCCTCTGTCCCTCTGTCCCTCTTTCCTCTGTCCCTCTTTCCCTCTGTCCCTCTTTCCTCTGTCCCTCTTTCCTCTTTCCTCTGTCCCTCTTTCCTCTTTCCTCTTTCCTCTGTCCCTCTGTCCCTCTGTCCCTCTTTCCTCTGTCCCTCTTTCCTCTGTCCCTCTTTCCTCTGTCCCTCTGTCCCTCTGTCCCTCTTTCCTCTTTCCTCTTTCCTCTGTCCCTCTGTCCCTCTGTCCCTCTGTCCCTCTTTCCTCTTTCCTCTGTCCCTCTTTCCTCTGTCCCTCTTTCCTCTGTCCCTCTTTCCTCTGTCCCTCTTTCCTCTGTCCCTCTGTCCCTCTTTCCTCTGTCCCTCTGTCCCTCTTTCCTCTGTCCCTCTGTCCCTCTGTCCTCCTCATTTGGTCTGATCTATAAAGTTTTATATAAAATGCACTATTTATATAAAAAATGTTTTACAGAGATAAACCTTTCATTCAATTTATAAATGGCTACAATTGTAGATTCTAGAAGCCAATATAAAGAAATAGAAGTGATAAGAAAAAGCCCTTGTGGGTTTACCCAATCATTTGTTTTTGTACAATTCTCCTTTAAGGGGGCGTGGCAGGGGGTGTGTCCTATGCCTGCACACTTTTACTAATAGGTGTCCCTCATTCCCATCTCAGAAAGTTGGGAGGTGTGTAGGAGGACGCCCATGTAAAGTACGCCCCCCGCTGTAGCCGTCTTTCGGTTATCACACGGGCGGGAAGCTGGTAATAATGATGCCACCAACATTCGTGTCTGCCGTAAATTTCCTCCAGCATGGTTCCTGTATCTTCTTATTGCTAAAGCCCAGAGCCCATGAGCAGCAGTAAATATTTAGGGTGTCAGCAGATCAGCCCCTACAAATTCGGCACAGTGGCTAAAAATAGAGTGCGACTGAGCATGTGCAGAGCGGGGTGAGGCCGAGTGTTACTGGATTGTACACAGTATAGACACTTATTATTAATGTGTTACATCTCTATACCTGCAAAAGGGGGCCGGCCTGAAGTCATCCAGCAGGACTTCATTTTCAGACTAAATTTCCACTTTATTGAGCAGAATAGATGACCAGGAGCCGAGCGCTGTCACATGGGGTGAGGTACATGCTCCTCCATACATGGAAGTACCGACTCCTCATTCCGCGCACAGTGCTGAGCAGAGCAGGAACAGAAGAAGGTAAGTATACACCGCTCAGAACGTTATACAGAGGACCACTAGGGGGCACACCTACGACCCTTTATATAAGACAGGATAAGAAGAATGCAAAAGAGTGAAAGTCATAAAAAAAAAAAATGACGTTTAATTCCATGTTACAGTAAAGTTCCTGTGTGAGAAGCTTCAGATCAAAGCTGCCATCTTCTGACTGCTGGACTACATTTCATTCTGCTATAGAGAGCTATTTATTTATAGGTAAAATAATGTCATTAGGGAAAAGGAATCCTCTGAAAGAGTATAAGATTGGGGCAATGTGTTGGCCAGAAGACAGCCGAAAAAAATTGTGGTTGCTTTCTTCAGATGATTGAAACACAAGAGCAAAAAGTGTGGACAGGAAAAGCAAATAGAATTCTGGGGTGTATCACTAGAGGGGTCACCAGGAAGGGGTCCTGATTCCTCTGTATAGATCTTTATATCACTAGAGGGGTCACCAGCAGGAGGAAGGGGTCCTGATTCTTCTATATAGATCTTTATATCACTAGAGGGGTCACCGGCAGGAGGAAGGAGGTCCTGATTCTTCTATATAGATCTTTATATCACTAGAGGGGTCACCAGCAGGAGGAAGGAGGTCCTGATTCTTCTATATGGACCTTTATATCACTAGAGGGGTCACCAGCGGGAGGAAGGAGGTCCTGATTCCTCTATATAGATCTTTATATCACTAGAGGGGTCACCAGCGGGAGGAAGGAGGTCCTGATTCCTCTATATAGATCTTTATATCACTAGAGGGGTCACCAGCGGGAGGAAGGGGTCCTGATTCCTCTATATAGATCTTTATATCACTAGAGGGGTCACCAGCGGGAGGAAGGGGTCCTGATTCCTCTATATAGATCTTTATATCACTAGAGGGATCACCGGCAGGAGGAAGGAGGTCCTGATTCTTCTATATGGACCTTTATATCACTAGAGGGGTCACCAGCAGGAGGAAGGAGGTCCTGATTCCTCTATATAGATCTTTATATCACTAGAGGGGTCACCAGCAGGAGGAAGGAGGTCCTGATTCCTCTATATAGATCTTTATATCACTAGAGGGATCACCAGCAGGAGGAAGGAGGTCCTGATTCCTCTATATAGATCTTTATATCACTAGAGGGATCACCAGCAGGAGGAAGGAGGTCCTGATTCCTCTATATAGATCTTTATATCACTAGAGGGGTCACCAGCAGGAGGAAGGAGGTCCTGATTCCTCTATATAGACCTTTATATCACTAGAGGGGTCACCAGGGGGAGGAAGGAGGTCCTGATTCCTCTATATAGATCTTTATATCACTAGAGGGGTCACCAGGAAGGGGTCCTGATTCCTCTATATAGATCTTTATATCACTAGAGGGGTCACCAGCAGGAGGAAGGAGGTCCTGATTCCTCTATATAGATCTTTATATCACTAGAGGGGTCACCAGCAGGAGGAAGGAGGTCCCGATTCCTCTATATAGATCTTTATATCACTAGAGGGGTCACCAGCAGGAGGAAGGAGGTCCTGATTCCTCTATGTAAAGCATCATCATGGGCATTGCTTCCTTCAGCATTTATGGATGAAGATATCCAGAGTGATGTTATCACATCAGCACCATTCTCTCCATCATCGAGGACTGCCAAAGGAACTTCCCAAGATGCTGAACATCATGGGACCTACGTGAGGATTTGGGAAAAGTCTACCGTTGGGGGCCTACAAAGGGATAGGTGGGTCAGTTAAGAAAGGAAAAAGGGGGAGAGAGGTTGATTTAGAGTTTGGCTTAGAGGAAACAAGGGAAAGTAAACCTGACCTTTACCTGAAGGGTGTGAATAAGGTTCAAGAGGGCTGTATTTTTGCCATGAGATGAGGATCACAGATGCAGGGACCTCAAACTAGCAGGAGGAAAGTTCCAAAGTAAAGTTAGAAAGTGGTGGAAGTGGTGGAAGTGGTGGAAGTGGTGGAAGTGGTGGAAGTGGTGGAAGTGGTGGAAGTGGTGGAAGTGGTGGTGGAAGTGGTGGAAGTGGTGGAAGTGGTGGAAGTGGTGGAAGTGGTGGAAGTGGTGGAAGTGGTGGAAGTGGTGGTGGAAGTGGTGGAAGTGGTGGAAGTGGTGGAAGTGGTGGAAGTGGTGGAAGTGTGGATCTGACTTCCAGCAGAGGTAGTGACTTCAGTATAAGGTCTATACTCAGACAAAGACTCAATGGACCACTTGGCCTTTTTCTTCCATTAGCCTCCTATGTTCCTATAAATACATTGACTTTTACTGTCTGGGTATCCAAAAACATCAGCTTCCATCTGAAGCTCCTCGCACTGGTTGTACTCTTCATGCATGATTCCCATTATTATGTTACAGTGATGGCAACTTCAGGAGATGGCGGGTTTTGCAGCAGATCGACGCAATGATGGCGCCAGGAGAACACATCCAGATGACAAACTGCCTGGGAGGGTAAACAGCAATCACTTTCAATCAGAAAATTGCTGTTTTTCCAGCATTTTAGATCAATTTTGAGATATTTCTTTGGAATGGGCATCCCTTTAATCAAGTAGTGGGGCCAGTTCTGTCACCAGCCGTATTTATTTATTTTTTCCCATCCTTTGTATTAGTTTGCTCAACACATACAGCTTTGATATGGCTGTGATTAGGTGGACGATGTTTTTTAGTCTGCTGGATGGAGTCTGGTCATGGCTGTCCGCCACATGTTTAACTTTCCTTGTTTGGGCTTTTTTATGCCCTTTTTGAGCACCTCCAGCCTGCCTGACGTGCCAGCAAAGCAGCGCTGCGAATCAAAGGCCCCTATTTGTTCACACGGTATTGCAAACAGTTGTAGATAAAATGTATTTTCCCAGTAAGGACGCTGCCAGGAGTCGTCTGCACTATCTTTTTTTTTCTTAACACCTTCACGCCCGGATTTGTCATGATAATATTTGTAATACCTGCCATGCGACTGCTGCGTAGTTTGAACTTTCTACGTCAAATTTAAAGCCCAGTTCCAGACCCCTTTTTCTGCACTCCCATCCATAGTTTGCACAAGATAGTTGTACATCAATTCTTTGTGTTTGTATCCAGTTGCATGACAGGTCCTCTTTCTCCTGTTCTTCCTCTGGCGGGTTCTGTATGGTGCAGAGAGTGTTGTTACATAATGATTTGGTGATGCTCCTTGCAGAATTCTCCAAGCTGGTCTCATATGAAGTATGTTCCTCTCGAGCACCATGCTGAAGTTGACCAAATGGTTAATAGTGGACTCCAACCAATCCTGACTAGGCCCAACATGGAGAAGATATGTCACCAGCACCCCAACAAGCTTGTTATGTAATTGTGCAATAAAAGGAACTTTTCGTTTTGAAACAAGCTTGCCAATGGGCTGGTGACATATCAGAGGCGGCTCTCTAATTAGGCAAATTAGGCGGTTGCCTAAGGCCTCACACTCACAGGGGCCTCGCGGCCGCCTAATTTGCCTGTTCTCAATCACTGAAGTTGACGCCGGCGGCTCCGCCTACCCCCACTGGGACTCTGTGGCTTAGGAGCTGACGGACAAATCAGATACTGCCCGCAGCCTGAGGAATAGCGGCCTCATCACAGAGCGTCCCAGTCCGTGGGGCCTCATGTGTAAGTTTTGCCTAAGGCCTCACAAAGCCTAGAGCCGCCTCTGTCACATATCTTATACAGGGTGGCCTGGTGACAGAGCACGAATTCTTGATGCTGTCGGCTCACAAGCAGAGCGTCCTTCAACCTGGGAGAGGGCCAATGCTGGATCACAGAGTAGTGAGCCTGGGGGGGGGGGGATTTTTTTTTTTTTTTTTTTTTTTATAACCTGAAGTTGGTGTCTAAAGTGACTCTGTAATGAACAAGTTTGGCAGCCCCATCAACGTATACCCTATGTGGTCAAAAGATTGTAGACCCCTTAACCATCACACCTACTATATGGCAAAAAGTATGTTCAGCTGTCTCCGGTGAAGGACCCTGGTAATACTACATCATACAAAGACATTGGAGACAATTGTGCTCTTCCAACCTTGTGGTAACAGTTTGGTGAAGACCCTTTTCTGTTCCAGCATGGCTGTACGACCCCCCACCCCCCTGTGTACAACGCCAACTCCATAAAGACATGGAGTCACCAGTTAGGTGTGGAGGAACTCGAGTGTCCTGCACAGAGCCCTAATACTGAAAACCTCAGAGATTAATTTTAACACCAATGGTGAGCCAAGTCTTCTCATCCAACACAAGTACCGGATCTCACAAATGTTTCTTTGACTGACTGGACACAATTTCCCACAATCATAGTCCAAACGTTTGTGGGAAGCCTTTCCATGTAGGTAAAGCCAGCTCCATAAAGACATGGTGTGACCAGTTTGGTGTTGAGGAACTCCAGTGTTTTGCACAGAGCCCTGACTTTATCCCTACTGAACACCTTTGGGAGGAATGGGAACGCTGATTGAGAGTCAGGTCTTCTCATCCAACATCAGTCTTGTCCTTGGAAGTTCATCATTAAAGAACCCTACTAATAATGGTAATAGGATTATCTCATTTCTAACGGATACACTATTTGGCCCAAAGGCTGCAGACCCCCCTCCAAATGATGGGGTTCAGGTGTCTCCAGTGAAGGGTCCTGGTAATACTCCATCATACAATGACATTGTAGACAATTGTGCTCTTCCAACCTTGGTGAAGACAGTTTTCTGTTCCACCATGACTGCCTCCCCCCTGTGCACAAAGCCAGCTCCATAAAGACATGGTGTGACCAGTTTGGTGTGGATGAACTCAAGTGTCCTGCACAGAGCCCTGACCTCATCCCTACTGATCACCCTTGGGGTGAATTGGAACACCAATTGTGAGCCATTTCTTCTCATTCAACATCGGTATCCTACCTCACAAATGTTCCTTTGGCTGATTGAATACTAATTCCCACAGGCAAGTTTTCTGGGAAACCTTTCCAGAAGAGTAGAGCCAGGTCCATAAATACATGGTTTGATGCGTTTAGTGTGGCTGCACAGAGTCCTGACCTCAACCCTATTGAATATACCTTTGGGATGAATTGGAACACCAATGGTGAGCCAGGTCTTCTCATCCAACATTAGTACCTGACCTCACAAATAGACACAACTTCCCACAGACTCACTTCAAAATCTTGTGGAAAGTCTTCACAGAAGAGTGGGGGATGTTCTAGTTGCAAAGAGGGGCAACTTCATAATAATGGTTATGGGGGAGGGGGCACCTCTATATTAAAGGTTGGGGTTTTGGAATGGGATGCTCAACAAGCTCATAGAGGTTGAGGAACTCGAGTGTCCTGCACAGAGCCCAGACCTCAACCCAACAGACCACCCTTGGGATGAATTAGAAGGCCAAATGCCCCATCACGGTAAAGCTGCCCTTTGTATCACGGGGGGATGAATACATAATAGAGACTAAGATCTTCTAACATTAGTGTCCAGTCACGTGAGGGACTCTCATTGATCAGGTTGAATTGCTTTAGTGAGGCCGCTTCCATATTCTTGCGGCATATGAACACTTTCAAACCTTTTTGAGCCTAGGCATCCCTGAAGAACGCCAATCGTCTGAAATGCCTTCATATACTGTAACATGGACAGTAAAACCCAGAAGTCCTGATGAAGGGGAATTTGTGAAACACGTTGACTTTCTATTGCTGCTGATTTCTTGTAAAAATAGAAGAAAAATACTCTGGACTCCACCACCCTTACTGCTATCTACTGGACTTCTCTGTATCACTGAGGACCTTGTCCATCATATACCTGACCTGAAGACTAAAAGGTAATTAAATATGTGTTGTGAGCCATCCAAGGGGGGGGGGGGGGGGGGGGGGCGCATTTATTAGGCTGGGGCGGCCCAATGCTTAAAACAAATACCTGAGAAATGACCTCCGTTGTGTTCATAGCCAGGTGAGACCTCCCGGGTTATAATGATGAAAATAATCCCAATGGCCTTTATTCCTCGGCTTCCTAGACAGTGGCGTTGTACACAGCGGATCACCCTGGAAGGGGATTATTCATGTATTCCTAATGGAGATGAAAGTGTCTTCGATCGGTCAGTGAAGGTGTGAGATACCAAGAGAGAGAGAGCAGAGGAGAGAAATGCCGGGGGGGGGGGGGGGGGGGGCGCCGATAGGGGCTCATTACTCCCCATTCCAAAGAGACCGCAGCAATCTTCCGCCCCCGACCACCCCACAACCCCCCTCTCTTGTTTAGTGTTACCCAGTCACGCAATTCTATTCCCCGGAGCCGGGCCGGTCATTCATCACCAGCTAAATACCATGATTACAGGAGCAGATGGGAACCAGATCTGAAAAACGTCACATTTACTAATGTGGGGGCCGCGTGCGAAAGGATTTCATTCTAAAGAATACGTCTGCAAATCCTTAAAGTGGAACTCCTGCCAAAATAAATACATAAATATTGCTCCCCCCCCCCCCCCCCACAACTTACGGTCTGTTCAGTCTAGGGGGGCTCCCGAGTAGACTGGACAACCCACCGTCGGCCACCCCCACCCCCTCACTGACATCATCACATGAGGCAGAATCTGCCCCATTTACACCTGTAATGCCCCCCCCCTCCCCCATACACTCTATGAGCAGGGAAACCCCTCCTGCTTCAATATACTGTATGTCCTCCCTGTGGTGAGGTGGCACAAGCTCACTGGTCCCCCCCGGTGGTTGGGAGGGATAAAAACATCAGCATAGAGCTCTTTTATTGAATGCACACTCTGGAGCTGGGACAGTGTCTGGGGTCCGGCAATGAGAATCTTCAGGTTCCCAACACTCTTAGCTTGAAGTGGAATTAGAGGTTCGGCTTAAAAAAAATGTGTTATACTTATCTTTGCTCTGTAATAGTTTTGTACGAAGCAGCCCCCGATCCTCCTCTTCTCAGGTGGCTCCTCCCCCTTGACCAGTGCCCCCAATAGTAAGCCGCTCGCTATGGGGTCACTGGTGCATGCTCGCTCCTGAGCCCAGCTCTATGCATCCATAAGACACATAGAGCCGCTGCTCCGCCCCACCCCCACTCTCTCCTCATTGACGCCAATGGCCCCCACTGCAGTCTCAGCCAATGAGGAGAGGGAGTCCCGGGACAGCCAAGGCTCTCGTGCACATCGCTGGATCAAGAGGGGTCTATGTTAAGTATTAGCGGGGGCTGTGGGTGGAGCAGCACACAGAAGGTTTTTTTTTACCTTCATGCATAGAATGTATGAAGATGTAGGGCTCTGGGGTTTAATCGGGGGGCTCCTCGCCAAATTCCTTGTCAGGAGTAGCTACTGTAGTTAATTATTAGGGATCCATTGACTTCTCCCTAAGTTTGGCCTGGTTGTACTTTCCGCTCCCACCACCAGGTGGCCGGGCACTTGGAGGTATTAGATTGAGAAGGACAACTCAAGGTCAGGTTATGGTTATATGGGGTATCTCAGCCAATGGGCAGGGATTTTGTTGAATCAATTTGCCTGCTGGGAGAACCTATATATTCTGGTGAGGTCAGGTGATCGATGTTCTGTGCCACTCAGAATGCCATCTGGGTGGATGTGCTAGGCCAGAGATTGGGCCTATCCCGGGGGCATCTGGCTGCCAGGCTTTGTGAGGGTCTATCCAGAAGTAAGATGGCAGCGCAGGGTTGGGATTGCGGTTTGCAGTCCAACCAAAAGTGACGGTTCTGCCGGCCGGAGAACCTGTCATGGTCGGAAGTAGAAGGGAAGCTGTCACCACTAAGGAACCAATCGCCTTTACCAGGGACCACAGTGAGTGACTGAAGCAAGTACCGGAGCAGGATTCTCACCAACCGGGGACGGTGGAGAATCGGGAAACTTCAGACGGAGATCAAGCCAGGGACCCAACCAGTCAGCGGGGTGAAGCTTGAGAAGCATCTGAAGTGCCAAGCTAGGGACCCAGCAGGGAAGCGGGGGTGACGCTTGAGGGAGATACCACCTCTAAGGCTTTGAGGAGCTCACAGGATTCAGAGTCAGTGAATCAGAAGGTCCAGTGAGAGAGACCAGGAGCTCAGGGGGCTGAAGAACTACAAGGAGACGTTGTAGTGAAGCTGAGAGAACAGTTACTTTGAGTTGGGAACTAAGTACTGTTGTCATAGGAGACAGCGACCCTGAACGTGCAGAAGTGGCACCTTGCTGGGGCCTTTCCCTGTACGGCTCTCCTCCTGTTGAAGTCTCGGAGTCTGCCATTGAAATTGTAATTACTTAAGGGTGTCAAAAATATAAAAAGGACTGTCAAAGAAATAAAACCTCTTTACATCCAAGAAGTGTCTGCCGCCCAGTTACTTTTATCACCTTTTGCACCCACTATGCCTCACAACTCAACACAGATTGAAGGATGTCAGCTATCTTTGGCCTTGAAGGTTCTCATTAGACTGGAAGAGGTCAGAGATTCTGCTACAAAGGTAAAAAAAAACGTTCGCCTTTACAACCACTTTAAACCTGAAATCCAGGTCTGGATTTTGTTACATGGATACATTGTTCCAGCTTGAACAAACTATGTATATACCAGAGTTGGGGGGTTCCTCTAGAAGCTGGAAGTAACTTTAGAAGGCACCACTACTACACTTCTGTTACCTCTCCTACACTACTACTACACCACTACTACACCACTACTACACTTCTGTTACCTCTCCTACACTACTACTACACCACTACTACACCACTACTACACTTCTGTTACACCTCTCCTATACCACTACTACACCTCTCCTACACCACTACTTCACCTCTCCTACACCACGACTACACCTCTACTACACCTCTACTACACCTCTCCTACACCGCTACTACACCTCTACTACACCACTACTGCACCTCTCCTACACCACTGCTACACCTCTACTACACCTCTCCTACACCACTACTACACCTCTACTTCCTCACTACTACACCTCTCCTACACCACTACTACACCTCTACTTCACCACTACTACACCACTACTACACTTCTGTTACACCTCTCCTATACCACTACTACACCTCTCCTACACCACTACTTCACCTCTCCTACACCACGACTACACCTCTACTACACCTCTACTACACCTCTCCTACACCGCTACTACACCTCTACTACACCACTACTGCACCTCTCCTACACCACTGCTACACCTCTACTACACCTCTCCTACACCACTACTACACCTCTACTTCCTCACTACTACACCTCTCCTACACCACTACTACACCTCTACTTCACCACTACTACACCACTACTACACTTCTGTTACACCTCTCCTATACCACTACTACACCTCTCCTACACCACTACTGCACCTCTCCTACACCACGACTACACCTCTACTACACCTCTACTACACCTCTCCTACACTGCTACTACACCTCTACTATACCACTACTACACCTCCTACACCTCTACTACACCACTACAGTGATCACCACTAGCTTCAGGGTCCTGTGCCGAGCAGTTGCCCTGCTACATTGTGAAGACAGGAAATCGTACTCTTGGCATGGGCCCCATATAAGGAAAAACTTTTGCATTTTCCCAATGAGTGCAAAGTGTTTTCTGATTGGATGAGGTGGAAAGGCGAGGTGGTGATAAGTGAGCAACTTCTGCGTTTAATAGGCAGCAGGGAAGCCGCTTGGCACAGGACCCGGAGGATAGTGGCAATCATTGCTGTAGTGGTGTGTATACAGCGATTTCCAGCTTCCACAGGGGACCTACACCTCTGGTATATACTCTACATAGTTGGTCCAAGCTGTAAATATATCCATATCTGGACTTCGACTTTAAGGCTCTATTCACATCTCTGCGTTTCAGGAACGCAGCAAAATCACGTGCTTTGCTGATCGACAGAGGAACACGTCGCACTTTGGCAGACACATAAATCTCTAATGACACCTTTACACATTGGTAACGGCGGAGAGTTATGCAGCACCATACTGTTCGGTGCAAAAGAAGGGGCGGAGACTTCTTCCCCCGTGTTTCTCGCGAGTATTTCAGTCCATTACCATGAATGGAGAGCCCTACATGCAGCCACACAGGTGAGGCCAATGCCGTGTACTCACCACCGGACTTTTCTACCGGACTGGTCCGATGGAACGAATCGGTCCGACAATCCGACCGTGTGTGGGCTTCCTCGGACTTTTTTCAGTCGAAAATCAGACGGACTTTAGTTTTGGAACATGTTTCAAATCTTTCCGATGGACTCGAGTCCGGTCAAAAAATCCGCTTGTCTGTATTCTAGCCCAACGGACAAAAAAGGACGCAAGGGCAGCTATTGGCTACTGGCTATGAACCTCCTTATTCTAGTCCGATCGTACGTCATCACGTTCAAACCAACGGACTTTAGTCCATTCGTGTGTGGGCAAGTCCGGTCCTTCGAAAGTCCATCGGAAAGACCGTCGGACCTTTGATGCTGAAAAGTCCGCTCGTGTGTACGCGGCATTAGACTAAATATGAAGGGGGGAGGGGCTGGGAGCAAATCTGTTATAAGTTACATTGTATACTAAGATAATAATAATATCAGATGGTACATTTATATTCTTGTATGACCCCATTCTGGATGTGTCCTCCTGAGGTCCTCCTAGCATGTTAAGGAGTCCTCCTGCCCTGGACCCCATTCCACGTGAACTCTCACCCACCATAGAAACATACAATGACTTCTACCCGCTACGTAGTAATTAGCTCTGGATATGGACGGTTTGTCATCTATACTGTTTTTCATGGTTTATCATTTACCATTTTCTAGGAAGGAAGGTCACCACAAGTCCTCTGCATGTTTTTTTCAGGCTTCTGCGTGTACATTGGACAGAAACCACTTGTTTTCAATGCAAAATCTTCCACGAAATGAAGACTAAAAGGGAATAGATGTGTCCCCGAAAATAAAGGATTGTGGGGGCGAGTTCAGGATGGGGAGTCTAGGCTGATCAGATCTTTAATGGCCAACACACAACTAAAGGTGAACTCCGGCCAATATAAAATACACAAACAAATTAGAACAAGGGCTGTACCGAAAGTAATGCAAAATAGGTCATAACCTTTTATTAATTTACATCAGACATTCAAATATCACATGTTGGTGGAGTTCCTCTATTGTAACTCTCCCTTTATTGTAACTCTCCCTCTATAGTAACTCTCCCTCTATTGTAACTCTCCCTTTATTGTAACTCTCCCTCTATTGTAACTCTCCCTCTATTGTAACTCTCCCTCTATTGTAACTCTTCCTCTATAGTAACTTGCCCTCTATAGTAACTCTCCCTATATATCTTCCGCTGTAGGAACTCTCCCTCTATAGTAACTCTCCCTCTATTGTAACTCTTCCTCTATAGGAACTCTTCCTCTATAGGAACTCTCCCTCTATAGGAACTCTTCCTCTATAGTAACTCTCCCTCTATTGTAACTCTTCCTCTATGGTAACTCTCCCTCTATAGTAACTCTCCCTCTATTGTAACTCTCCCTCTATAGGAACTCTTCCTCTATTGTAACTCTTCCTCTATAGGAACTCTCCCTCTATAGGAACTCTCCCTCTATAGGAACTCTTCTTCTATGGTAACTCTCCCTCTATTGTAACTCTTCCTCTGTGGTAACTCTCCCTCTATAGTAACTCTCCCTCTATTGTAACTCTCCCTCTATGGTAACTCTCCCTCTATAGGAACTCTTCCTCTATTGTAACTCTCCCTCTATAGTAACTCTCCCTCTATAGGAACTCTTCCTCTATAGTAACTCTCCCTCTATAGGAACTCTCCCTCTATAGTAACTCTCCCTCTATTGTAACTCTCCCTATATATCTTCCGCTGTAGGAACTCTCCCTCTATAGTAACTCTCCCTCTATTGTAACTCTTCCTCTATAGGAACTCTTCCTCTATAGTAACTCTCCCTCTATAGTAACTCTCCCTCTATAGTAACTCTCCCTCTATGGTAACTCTCCCTCTATTTTAACTCTTCCTCCTCTATAGGAACTCTTTCTCTATAGAAACTCTTCCTCTATGGCAGGGGTGGGCAACCTCGGGCCTCCAGCTGTTTTGAAACTACCCATGAGAAATTGCAAGACCCTTACAATCACAGGCATGACTCCTAGAGGCAGAGGCATGATGGGATTTGTAGTTTTACCACAGCTGCTGTGATGAAGTTGCCTACCCCTGCTCTATGGTAACTCTTCCTCTATAGGAACTCTTCCTCTATGGTAACTCTACCTCTATAGCAACTCTTCCTCTGTAGCAATTCTTCCTCTATGGTAACTCTTCTGCTAATAGTAACTCTTCCTCTATAGGAACTCTTCCTCTATGGTAACTCTTCCTCTATAGGAACTCTTCCTCTATAGGAACTCTTCCTCTATAGGAACTATTCCTCTATGGTAACTCTTCCTCTATAGCAACTCTTCCTCTGTAGCAATTCTTCCTCTATGGTA
Source organism: Lithobates septentrionalis (assembly GCA_037952835.1). Lineage (NCBI taxonomy): Eukaryota > Metazoa > Chordata > Amphibia > Anura > Ranidae > Lithobates > Lithobates septentrionalis. Next base: position 23,537 of record JBBDGP010005665.1, read on the forward strand.
ACTCTTCTGCTATAGTAACTCTTCCTCTATGGTAACTCTTCCTCTATAGTAACTCTTCCTCTATAGTAACTTTTCCTCTATGGTAACTCTTCCTCTATAGCAACTCTTCCTCTGTAGCAATTCTTCCTCTATGGTAACACTTCCTTTATAGGAACTCTTCCTCTATGGTAACTCTTCCTCTATGGTAACTCTTCCTCTATAGGAACTCTTCCTCTATGGTAACACTTCCTTTATGGTAACTCTTCCTCTATAGTAACTCTCCCTCTATAGTAACTCTTCCTCTATAGTAACTCTCCCTCTATAGTAACTCTTCCTCCATAATGACTCTCCCTCTACAGAAACTATCCCTCTATGTAAAGGTCCTACTCAGCATTGTCTCCATCACAAGTGATAGATTTTTGCCATCTTTGAACTCAACTTCTGAATCCTCTTTGAAAACATTCAGGTATCCTCTGTTGTTCCCAGTTCTTTACAGCCATCAAATGGTTGTCCCTGAAAACTGTCCTTCATTGGACTGAAACAAGTGGAAGTCGGAGGGCACTAAATCTGGGCTGTACTGGGGATGATGAATCATTAACCAGCCAAATGTTCCGATCATCTGATTTGTTGATAAAGATGTGTGTGTGGTTGTGTCTATAGTCATGGTGGATGCGGATGGTTTTCAGATTCTTGATCGCTCTCTTCCTCCCAATGGCTTCTATGAGCTTCTTAAGTGTCTCAATGTTTGGGCACATTCCAGAAAATAAAGGCAAATGACGCCCATGCCATCCCAAAAACCAGTCACCATGACTTCCTGTGCTGATCACTGGCTCTTGAACGTCCTAGGCTTTGGGAAAGAGGTGTGACCTCATTTCATGGACTGATTCTTCATTTCCAGGTCATAAAGATATGCCCACCTTTCATCCTCTATCACCAGATCAGCAAAAACCTGTCTTCATTGGCCACCAGCAGATCAGAGCAGAGTTCCACCCTTCTCTCCTTCCAATCTGATGTCAACTGCCGAGGTCCCCACTTTGCACACATTTTCCAATACCCCAAGTCTTCCACCATCTTCTGCATGGTATAGTGACCGCAGTCTGGTTGTGCAGCAAGTTCATGGATTGTGACTGGTCTGTCTGCGGAGATCGGTGTGTCTATTTGCTGGCGATTCGTGTCAGTGGTCACAGTGGATGGTTTGTCTTCCATGCTGGTTTCCTCTTCACTTAACTTCTTCATCCATCTGTGCACATTGCTGTTATCAATGGTGTTATCTCAGCAAACATTCTGACAGCCTGCACCCCTCCTTCAACAAGTCAATGACGGTACATCGCTTCTGCTTGGAATTCATTATTTACCTGTAATGAAAAAGTAGAAGAAGAGTTACTATAGAGGGAGAGTTACTATAGAGGGAGAGTTACTATAGAGGGAGAGTTACTATAGAGGGAGAGTTACTATAGAGGGAGAGTTACTATAGAGGAAGAGTTACTATAGAGGAAGAGTTACTATAGAGGGAGAGTTACTATAGAGGAAGAGTTACTATAGAGGAAGAGTTACTATAGAGGGAGAGTTACTATAGAGGGAGAGTTACTATAGAGGGAGAGTTACTATAGAGGAAGAGTTACTATAGAGGAAGAGTTACTATAGAGGAAGAGTTCCTATAGAGGGAGAGTTACTATAGAGGAAGAGTTACTATAGAGGGAGAGTTACTATAGAGGGAGAGTTACTATAGAGGAAGAGTTCCTATAGAGGGAGAGTTACTATAGAGGGAGAGTTACTATAGAGGGAGAGTTACTATAGAGGGAGAGTTACTATAGAGGGAGAGTTACTATAGAGGAAGAGTTACTATAGAGGAAGAGTTACTATAGAGGGAGAGTTACTATAGAGGGAGAGTTACTATAGAGGAAGAGTTACTATAGAGGAAGAGTTACTATAGAGGAAGAGTTACTATAGAGGAAGAGTTACTATAGAGGAAGAGTTACTATAGAGGAAGAGTTACTATAGAGGGAGAGTTACTATAGAGGGAGAGTTACTATAGAGGAAGAGTTACTATAGAGGGAGAGTTACTATAGAAGTTACTATAGAGGAAGAGTTACTATAGAGGGAGAGTTATATAGAGGAAGAGTTACTAAGAGGGAGAGTTACTATAGAGGAAGAGTTACTATAGAGGGGAGAGTTACTATAGAGGAAGAGTTACTATAGAGGGAGAGTTACTATAGAGGAAGAGTTCCTACAGGCGGAAGATATAGAGGGAGAGTTACTATAGAGGAAAGTTACTATAGAGGAAGAGTTACTATAGAGGAAGAGTTCCTGACAGCGAAAAGATATAGAGGGAGAGTTACTATAGAGGAAGAGTTACTATAGAGGAAGAGTTACTATAGAGGAAGAGTTACTATAGAGGAAGAGTTACTATAGAGGAAGAGTTACTATAGAGGAAGGTTACTATAGAGGGAGAGTTACTATAGAGGAAGAGTTACTATAGAGGGAGAGTTACTATAGAGGAGAGTTACTATAGAGGAGAGTTACTATAGAGGAAGAGTTACTATAGAGGAAGAGTTACTATAGAGGAAGAGTTACTATAGAGGGAAGAGTTACTATAGAGGGAGAGTTACTATAGAGGAAGAGTTACTATAGAGGGAAGAGTTACTATAGAGGAAGAGTTACTATAGAGGGAAGAGTTACTATAGAGGGAGAGTTACTATAGAGGAGAGTTACTATAGAGAGAGTTACTATAGAGGAGAGAGTTACTATAGAGGGAGAGTTACTATAGAGGAAGAGTTACTATAGAGGAAGAGTTACTATAGAGGGAAGAGTTACTATAGAGGAAGAGTTACTATAGAGGAAGAGTTACTATAGAGGAGAGAGTTACTATAGAAGGAGAGTTACTATAGAGGAAGAGTTACTATAGAGGGAGAGTTACTATAGAGGAAGAGTTTACTATAGAGGGAGAGTTACTATAGAGGAAGAGTTACTATAGAGGAAGAGTTACTATAGAGGGAGAGTTACTATAGAGGAAGAGTTACTATAGAGGGAGAGTTACTATAGAGGGAGAGTTACTATAGAGGAAGAGTTACTATAGAGGGAAGAGTTCCTATAGAGGAGAGTTACTATAGAGGAAGAGTTACTATAGAGGGAGAGTTACTATAGAGGAGAGTTACTATAGAGGAGAGTTACTATAGAGGAAGAGTTACTATAGAGGAAGAGTTACTATAGAGGGAGAGTTACTATAGAGGAGAGTTACTATAGAGGAAGAGTTCCTATAGAGGAGAGTTACTATAGAGGAAGAGTTCCTATAGAGGGAGAGTTACTATAGAGGAAGAGTTACTATAGAGGGAAGAGTTACTATAGAAGGAGAGTTACTATAGAGGAAGAGTTACTATAGAGGGAAGAGTTACTATAGAGGAGAGTTACTATAGAGGGAGAGTTACTATAGAGGGAGAGTTACTATAGAGGAAGAGTTACTATAGAGGAAGAGTTACTATAGAGGGAAGAGTTCCTATAGAGGGAGAGTTACTATAGAGAAGAGTTACTATAGAGGAGAGTTACTATAGAGGGAGAGTTACTATAGAGGAAGAGTTACTATAGAGGGAGAGTTACTATAGAGGAGAGTTACTATAGAGGGAGAGTTACTATAGAGGGAGGAGTTACTATAGAGGAGAGTTACTATAGAGGAAGAGTTACTATAGAGGAAGAGTTCTATAGAGGGAGAGTTACTATAGAGGGAGAGTTACTATAGAGGAAGAGTTACTATAGAGGAAGAGTTACTATAGAGGAGAGTACTATAGAGGGAGAGTTACTATAGAGGAAGAGTTACTATAGAGGAAGAGTTACTATAGAGGGAGAGTTACTATAGAGGAGAGAGTTACTATAGAGGAAGAGTTACTATAGAGGAGAGTTCTATAGAGGAAGAGTTACTATAGAGGAAGAGTTACTATAGAGGGAGAGTTACTATAGAGGGAGAGTTACTATAGAGGAAGAGTTACTATAGAGGGAGAGTTACTATAGAGGAAGAGTTCCTACAGCGGAAGATATAGAGGGAGAGTTACTATAGAGGGCAAGTTACTATAGAGGAAGAGTTACTATAGAGGAAGAGTTACTATAGAGGAAGAGTTACTATAGAGGAAGAGTTCTATAGAGGGAGAGTTACTATAGAGGAAGAGTTACTATAGAGGAAGAGTTACTATAGAGGAAGAGTTACTATAGAGGAAGAGTTACTATAGAGGGAGAGTTACTATAGAGGAAGAGTTACTATAGAGGAGAGTTACTATAGAGGAAGAGTTACTATAGAGGGAGAGTTACTATAGAGGGAGAGTTACTATAGAGGAAGAGTTACTATAGAGGAAGAGTTACTATAGAGGAAGAGTTACTATAGAGGAAGAGTTCCTATAGAGGGAGAGTTACTATAGAGGAAGAGTTACTATAGAGGGAGAGTTACTATAGAGGGAGAGTTACTATAGAGGAAGAGTTACTATAGAGGAAGAGTTACTATAGAGGAAGAGTTACTATAGAGGGGAGAGTTACTATAGAGGAAGAGGTTACTATAGAGGAAGAGTTACTATAGAGGGAGAGTTACTATAGAGAAGAGTTACTATAGAGGAAGAGTTACTATAGAGGGAGAGTTCCTATAGAGGAAGAGTTACTATAGAGGGAGAGTTCCTATAGAGGAAGAGTTACTATAGAGGGAGAGTTACTATAGAGGAAGAGTTACTATAGATGGAGAGTTACTATAGAGGGAGAGTTCCTATAGAGGGAGAGTTACTATAGAGGAAGAGTTACTATAGAGGGAGAGTTACTATAGAGGAAGAGTTACTATAGAGGAAGAGTTACTATAGAGGGAGAGTTACTATAGAGGGAGAGTTCCTATAGAGGGAGAGTTACTATAGAGGAAGAGTTACTATAGAGGGAGAGTTACTATAGAGGGAGAGTTCCTATAGAGGGAGAGTTACTATAGAGGAAGAGTTCCTATAGAGGGAGAGTTACTATAGAGGAAGAGTTACTATAGAGGAAGAGTTACTATAGAGGAAGAGTTACTATAGAGGGAGAGTTACTATAGAGGAAGAGTTACTATAGAGGAAGAGTTCCTATAGAGGGAGAGTTACTATAGAGGAAGAGTTTCCTATAGAGGAAGAGTTACTATAGAGGAAGAGTTACTATAGAGGAAGAGTTACTATAGAGGGAGAGTTACTATAGAGGAAGAGTTACTATAGAGGAAGAGTTCCTATAGAGGGAGAGTTACTATAGAGGAAGAGTTACTATAGAGGAAGAGTTCCTATAGAGGGAGAGTTCCTATAGAGGAAGAGTTACTATAGAGGAAGAGTTACTATAGAGGGAGAGTTACTATAGAGGAAGAGTTACTATAGACGGAGAGTTACTATAGAGGAAGAGTTACTATAGAGGGAGAGTTCCTATAGAGGAGAGTTCCTATAGAGGAAGAGTTACTATAGAGGAAGAGTTACTATAGAGGGAGAGTTACTATAGAGGGAGAGTTACTATAGAGGGAGAGTTACTATAGAGGGAGAGTTACTATAGAGGGAGAGTTACTATAGAGGGAGAGTTACTATAGAGGAAGATATAGAGGGAGAGTTACTATAGAGGGAGAGTTACTATAGAGGAAGAGTTACTATAGAGGGAGAGTTACTATAGAGGAAGAGTTACTATAGAGGAAGAGTTACTATAGAGGAAGAGTTACTATAGAGGAAGATATAGAGGAAGAGTTACTATAGAGGGAGAGTTACTATAGAGGAAGAGTTACTATAGAGGGAGAGTTACTATAGAGGAAGAGTTACTATAGAGGAAGAGTTACTATAGAGGAAGAGTTACTATAGAGGAAGATATAGAGGGAGAGTTACTATAGAGGAAGAGTTCCTACAGCGGAAGATATAGAGGAGAGTTACTATAGAGGAAGAGTTACTATAGAGGAAGAGTTACTATAGAGGAAGAGTTACTATAGAGGAAGAGTTACTATAGAGGGAGAGTTACTATAGAGGAAGAGTTACTATAGAGGAAGAGTTACTATAGAGGAAGAGTTACTATAGAGGAAGAGTTACTATAGAGGGAGAGTTACTATAGAGGAAGAGTTACTATAGAGGGAGAGTTACTATAGAGGGAAGAGTTACTATAGAGGAGAGTTACTATAGAGGAGAGTTACTATAGAGGAAGAGTTACTATAGAGGAAGAGTTACTATAGAGGAAGAGTTACTATAGAGGAAGAGTTCCTATAGAGGAGAGTTACTATAGAGGAAGAGTTACTATAGAGGGAGAGTTACTATAGAGGAAGAGTTACTATAGAGAGGAAGAGTTACTATAGAGGAAGAGTTACTATAGAGGGAGAGTTACTATAGAGGAAGAGTTACTATAGAGGAAGAGTTACTATAGAGGGAGAGTTACTATAGAAGAAGAGTTACTATAGAGGAAGAGTTACTATAGAGGGAGAGTTCCTATAGAGGAAGAGTTACTATAGAGGGAGAGTTCCTATAGAGGAAGAGTTACTATAGAGGGAGAGTTACTATAGAGGAAGAGTTACTATAGATGGAGAGTTACTATAGAGGGAGAGTTCCTATAGAGGGAGAGTTACTATAGAGGAAGAGTTACTATAGAGGGAGAGTTACTATAGAGGAAGAGTTACTATAGAGGAAGAGTTACTATAGAGGGAGAGTTACTATAGAGGGAGAGTTCCTATAGAGGGAGAGTTACTATAGAGGAAGAGTTACTATAGAGGGGAGAGTTACTATAGAGGGAGAGTTCCTATAGAGGGAGAGTTACTATAGAGGAAGAGTTCCTATAGAGGGAGAGTTACTATAGAGGAAGAGTTACTATAGAGGAAGAGTTACTATAGAGGAAGAGTTACTATAGAGGGAGAGTTACTATAGAGGAAGAGTTACTATAGAGGAAGAGTTCTATAGAGGGAGAGTTACTATAGAGGAAGAGTTCCTATAGAGGAAGAGTTACTATAGAGGAAGAGTTACTATAGAGGAAGAGTTACTATAGAGGGAGAGTTACTATAGAGGAAGAGTTACTATAGAGGAAGAGTTCCTATAGAGGGAGAGTTACTATAGAGGAAGAGTTACTATAGAGGAAGAGTTCCTATAGAGGGAGAGTTCCTATAGAGGGAAGAGTTACTATAGAGGAAGAGTTACTATAGAGGGAGAGTTACTATAGAGGAAGAGTTACTATAGACGGAGAGTTACTATAGAGGAAGAGTTACTATAGAGGGAGAGTTCCTATAGAGGGAGAGTTCCTATAGAGGAAGAGTTACTATAGAGGAAGAGTTACTATAGAGGGAGAGTTACTATAGAGGAAGAGTTACTATAGACGGAGAGTTACTATAGAGGAAGAGTTACTATAGAGGGAGAGTTACTATAGAGGGAGAGTTACTATAGAGGGAGAGTTACTATAGAGGAAGAGTTCCTATAGAGGGAGAGTTACTATAGAGGAAGAGTTACTATAGAGGAAGAGTTACTATAGAGGAAGAGTTCCTATAGAGGGAGAGTTCCTATAGAGGAAGAGTTACTATAGAGGAAGAGTTACTATAGAGGAAGAGTTACTATAGAGGAAGAGTTCCTATAGAGGAAGAGTTACTATAGAGGAAGAGTTACTATAGAGGGAGAGTTACTATAGAGGAAGAGTTACTATAGAGGGAGAGTTACTATAGAGGAAGAGTTACTATAGAGGAAGAGTTACTATAGAGGAAGAGTTACTATAGAGGAAGAGTTACTATAGAGGGAGATTTACTATAGAGGAAGAGTTACTATAGAGGAAGAGTTACTATAGAGGAAGAGTTACTATAGAGGGAGAGTTACTATAGAGGAAGAGTTACTATAGAGGAAGAGTTCCTATAGAGGGAGAGTTCCTATAGAGGAAGAGTTACTATAGAGGAAGAGTTACTATAGAGGGAGAGTTACTATAGAGGAAGAGTTACTATAGACGGAGAGTTACTATAGAGGAAGAGTTACTATAGAGGGAGAGTTACTATAGAGGGAGAGTTACTATAGAGGAAGAGTTCCTATAGAGGGAGAGTTACTATAGAGGAAGAGTTACTATAGAGGAAGAGTTACTATAGAGGAAGAGTTCTATAGAGGGAGAGTTCCTATAGAGGAAGAGTTACTATAGAGGAAGAGTTACTATAGAGGAAGAGTTACTATAGAGGAAGAGTTACTATAGAGGAAGAGTTACTATAGAGGGAGAGTTACTATAGAGGGAGAGTTACTATAGAGGAAGAGTTACTATAGAGGAAGAGTTACTATAGAGGGAGAGTTACTATAGAGGAAGAGTTACTATAGAGGAAGAGTTACTATAGAGGAAGAGTTACTATAGAGGGAGAGTTACTATAGAGGAAGAGTTACTATAGAGGAAGAGTTCCTATAGAGGGAGAGTTACTATAGAGGAAGAGTTACTATAGAGGAAGAGTTCCTATAGAGAATTCAGAGGAGAGTTCCTATAGAGGAAGAGTTACTATAGAGGAAGAGTTATATGAGTTACTATAGAGGGAGAGTTACTATAGAGGAAGAGTTCCTATAGAGGGAGAGTTACTATAGAGGAAGAGTTACTATAGAGGGAGAGTTACTATAGAGGAAGAGTTACTATGAGGAAGAGTTACTATAGAGGAGAGTTACTATAGAGGAAGAGTTACTATAGAGGGAGAGTTACTATAGAGGAAGAGTTACTATAGAGGAAGAGTTCCTATAGAGGGAGAGTTACTATAGAGGAAGAGTTCCTATAGAGGAAGAGTTACTATAGAGGGAGAGTTACTATAGAGGAAGAGTTACTATAGAGGGAGAGTTACTATAGAGGAAGAGTTACTATAGAGGGAGAGTTACTATAGAGGAAGAGTTACTATAGAGGAAGAGTTACTATAGAGGAAGAGTTACTATAGAGGAAGAGTTACTATAGAGGGAGAGTTACTATAGAGGGAGAGTTACTATAGAGGAAGAGTTACTATAGACGGAGAGTTACTATAGAGGAAGAGTTACTATAGAGGGAGAGTTCCTATAGAGGGAGAGTTACTATAGAGGAAGAGTTACTATAGAGGGAGAGTTACTATAGAGGGAGAGTTACTATAGAGGGAGAGTTACTATAGAGGAAGAGTTCCTATAGAGGGAGAGTTACTATAGAGGAAGAGTTACTATAGAGGAAGAGTTCCTATAGAGGGAGAGTTACTATAGAGGAAGAGTTCCTATAGAGGAAGAGTTACTATAGAGGAAGAGTTACTATAGAGGAAGAGTTACTATAGAGGAAGAGTTCCTATAGAGGAAGAGTTACTATAGAGGAAGAGTTACTATAGAGGGAGAGTTACTATAGAGGAAGAGTTACTATAGAGGGAGAGTTACTATAGAGGAAGAGTTACTATAGAGGAAGAGTTACTATAGAGGAAGAGTTACTATAGAGGGAGAGTTACTATAGAGGAAGAGTTACTATAGAGGAAGAGTTACTATAGAGGGAGAGTTACTATAGAGGAAGAGTTCCTATAGAGGGAGAGTTACTATAGAGGAAGAGTTCCTATAGAGGAAGAGTTACTATAGAGGGAGAGTTACTATAGAGGAAGAGTTACTATAGAGGAAGAGTTCCTATAGAGGGAGAGTTACTATAGAGGAAGAGTTCCTATAGAGGAAGAGTTACAATAGAGGAAGAGTTACTATAGAGGAAGAGTTCCTATAGAGGAAGAGTTACTACCCTGTTTCCCTGAAAATAAGACCCAGCGTGATTGTCAGTGATGGCTGCAATATAAGCCCTACCCCCCAAATAAGCCCTACCCTGTTTCCCAGAAAATAAGCCCTACCCTGAAAATAAGACCTACAAGGACTTTAACTAGGGCTTATTTGGGGGATAGAGCTTATATTGCAGCCATCACCGACAATCACGCTAGGTCTTATTTTCGGGGAAACAGGGTATAGAGGGAAGAGTTACTATAGAGGGAGAGTTACTATAGAGGAAGAGTTACTATAGAGGGAGAGTTACTATAGAGGAAGAGTTACTATAGAGGGAGAGTTACTATAGAGGGAGAGTTACTATAGAGGAAGAGTTACTATAGAGGGAGAGTTACTATAGAGGAAGAGTTACTATAGAGGGAGAGTTACTATAGAGGGAGAGTTACTATAGAGGGAGAGTTACTATAGAGGGAGAGTTACTATAGAGGAAGAGTTCCTATAGAGGGAGAGTTACTATAGAGGAAGAGTTACTATAGAGGGAGAGTTACTATAGAGGAAGAGTTACTATAGAGGAAGAGTTACTATAGAGGGAGAGTTACTATAGAGGAAGAGTTACTATAGAGGAAGAGTTACTATAGAGGGGAGATTACTATAGAGGGAGAGTTACTATAGAGGAAGAGTTACTATTCCTGAATGGAGACCAGTGGAGGGATTGGTAGAGAGGGATGGAGGACACTAAATGGAGACCAGTGGAGGATTGGTAGAGAGGGGTGGAGGACACTGAATGGAGGTCAGTGGAGGGATTGGCAGAGAGGGGTGGAGGACACTGAATGGAGGTCAGTGGAGGGATTGGCAGAGAGGGGTGGAGGACACTGAATGGAGACCAGTGGAGGGATTGGTAGAGAGGGGTGGAGGACACTGAATGGAGACCAGTGGAGGGATTGGTAGAGAGGGGTGGAGGACACTGAATGGAGGTCAGTGGAGGGATTGGCAGAGAGGGATGGAGGACACTGAATGGAGACCAGTGGAGGGATTGGTAGAGAGGGGTGGAGGACACTGAATGGAGACTAGTGGAGGGAGTGGCAGAGAGGGGTGGAGGACACTGAATGGAGGCCAGTGGAGGGATTGGTAGAGGGGTGGAGGACACTGAGTGGAGGCCAGTGGAGGGATTGGTAGAGAGGGGTGGAGGACACTGAGTGGAGGCCAGTGGGGGGATTGGTAGAGGGGTGGAGGACACTGGAATGAAGGCCAGTGGAGGGATTAGTAGAGGGGTGGAGGACACTAAGTGGAGGCCAGTGGAGGGATTGGTAGAGAGGGGTGGAGGCCAGTGGGGGGATTGGTAGAGAGGGGTGGAGGACACTGAGTGGAGGCCAGTGGAGGGATTAGTAGAGGGGTGGAGGACACTGAGTGGAGGCCAGTGGAGGGGATTAGTAGAGGGGTGGAATACACTGAGTGGAGGGCCAGTGGGGGGATTGGTAGAGTGGAGTGGAGGACACTGAATGGAGGTCAGTGGAGGGATTGGCAGAGAGGGGTGGAGGACACTGAATGGGAGACCAGTGGAGGGATTGGTAGAGAGGGGTGGAGGACACTGAGTGGAGTCAGTGGGGGGATTGGTAGAGGGGTGGAGGACACTGAGTGGAGGCCAGTGGAGGGATTGGAAGAGAGGGGTGGAGGACACTGGGTGGAGGCCAGTGGAGGGATTGGTAGAGGGGTGGAGGACACTGAGTGGAGGCCAGTGGAGGGATTGGTAGAGAGGGGTGGAGGACACTGAGTGGAGGCCAGTGGGGGGATTGGTAGAGAGGGGTGGAGGACACTGAGTGGAGGCCAGTGGGGGGATTGGTAGAGAGGGGTGGAGGACACTGAGTGGAGGCCAGTGGAGGGATTGGTAGAGAGGGGTGGAGGACACTGAGTGGAGGCCAGTGGGGGGATTGGTAGAGGGGTGGAGGACACTGAGTGGAGGCCAGTGGAGGGATTGGAAGAGAGGGGTGGAGGACACTGAGTGGAGGCCAGTGGGGGGATTGGTAGAGGGTGGAGGACACTGAGTGGAGGCCAGTGGAGGGATTGGAAGAGAGGGTGGAGGACACTGAATGGAGATCAGTGGAGGGATTGGAAGAGAGGGGTGGAGGACACTGAGTGGAGGCCAGTGGGGGGATTGGTAGAGGGGTGGAGGACACTGAGTGGAGGCCAGTGGAGGGATTGGAAGAGAGGGGTGGAGGACACTGAGTGGAGGTCAGTGGGGGATTGGTAGAGGGGGTGGAGACCACTGAGTGGAGGCCAGTGGAGGGATTGGTAGAGAGGGGTGGAGGACACTGGGTGGAGGCCAGTGGAGGGATTGGTAGAGGGGTGGAGGACACTGAGTGGAGGCCAGTGGGGGGATTGGTAGAGAGGGGAGGAGGACACTGAGTGGAGGCCAGTGGGGGGATTGGTAGAGAGGGGTGGAGGACACTGAGTGGGAGGCCAGTGGGGGGATTGGTAGAGGGGTGGAGGACACTGAGTGGAGGCCAGTGGGGGGATTGGTAGAGGGGTGGAGGACACTGAGTGGAGGCCAGTGGAGGGAGTGGTAGAGGGTGGAGGACACTGAGTGGAGGCCAGTGGGGGGATTGGTAGAGGGTGGAGGACACTGAGTGGAGGCCAGTGGAGGGATTGGTAGAGAGGGGTGGAGGACACTGGGTGGAGGCCAGTGGAGGGGTTGGTAGAGGGGTGGAGGACACTGAGTGGAGGCCAGTGGGGGGATTGGTAGAGAGGGTGGAGGACACTGAGTGGAGGTCAGTGGGGGGATTGGTAGAGGGGTGGAGGACACTGAGTGGAGGCCAGTGGAGGGATTGGAAGAGAGGGGTGGAGGACACTGAGTGGAGGTCAGTGGGGGATTGGTAGAGGGGTGGAGGACACTGAGTGGAGCCAGTGAGGGATTGGTAGAGAGGGGTGGAGGACACTGAATGGAGACTAGTGGAGGGAGTGGCAGAGAGGGGTGGAGGACACTGAATGGAGGCCAGTGGAGGGATTGGTAGAGGGGTGGAGGACACTGAATGGAGGCCAGTGGAGGGATTGGTAGAGAGGGGTGGAGGACACTGAGTGGAGGCAGTGGGGGATTGGTAGAGAGGGGTGGAGGACACTGAGTGGAGGCCAGTGGAGGGATTGGTAGAGAGGGGTGGAGGACACTGAGTGGAGGCCAGTGGGGGGGATTGGTAGAGGGGTGGAGGACACTGAATGAAGGCCAGTGGAGGGATTAGTAGAGGGGTGGAGGACACTGAATGAAGGCCAGTGGAGGGATAGATAGAGGGTGGAGGTAGGTGGAGGCCAGTGGGGGGGGATTGGTAGAAAGGGGTGGAGGACACTGAGTGGAGGCCAGTGGAGGGATTAGTAGAGGGGTGGGAGGACACTGAGTGAAGGCCAGTGGAGGGATTGGTAGCGAGGGGTGGAGGACACTGAGTGGAGGCCAGTGGGGGGATTGGTAGAAAGGGGTGGAGGACACTGAGTGGAGGCCAGTGGAGGGATTAGTAGAGGGGTGGAGGACACTGAGTGGAGGCCAGTGGAGGGATTAGTAGAGGGTGGAATACACTGAGTGGAGGCCAGTGGGGGGATTGTAGAGTGGAGTGGAGGACACTGAATGGAGGTCAGTGGAGGGATTGGTAGAGAGGGGTGGAGGACACTGAGTGGAGGCCAGTGGAGGGATTGGAAGAGAGGGTGGAGGACACTGAGTGGAGGTCAGTGGGAGGATTGTAGAGGGGTGGAGGACACTGAGTGGAGGCCAGTGGAGGGATTGGTAGAGAGGGGTGGAGGACACTGGGTGGAGGCCAGTGGAGGGATTGGTAGAGGGGTGGAGGACACTGAGTGGAGGCCAGTGGGGGATTGGTAGAGGGGTGGAG
>JBBDGP010005666.1:0-34981 GCA_037952835.1 Lithobates septentrionalis
CTTCATCATCACCCCCCCCCCTGTACCCCTTCATCATCACCCCCCCCCTGTACCCCCTTCATCATCACACACCCCCCTGTACCCCCCTCATCATCACACCCCCCCTGTACCCCCCTCATCATCACACCCCCCTGTACCCCCCTTCATCATCACACCCCCCCTGTACCCCCTTCATCATCACACCCCCCCCTGTACCCCCTTCATCATCACCCCCCCCCCCCTGTACCCCCTTCATCATCACACACCCCCCTGTACCCCCCTCATCACACCCCCCCTGTACCCCCTTCATCATCACACCCCCCCCTGTACCCCCTTCATCATCACCCCCCCCCCTGTACCCCCTTCATCATCACCCCCCCCCCCCTGTACCCCCTTCATCATCACCCCCCCCCCCTGTACCCCCTTCATCATCACCCCCCTGTACCCCCTTCATCATCACCCCCCCTGTACCCCCTTCATCATCACACCCCCCCCCCTGTACCCCCCTCATCATCACACCCCCCCTGTACCCCCTTCATCATCACACACCCACCCCTGTACCCCTTCATCATCACACACCCACCCCTGTACCCCCTTCATCATCACACACCCACCCCTGTACCCCCTTCATCATCGCCTCCACATCCCTCTGTATCACCCTCCCCCAATCATCATCCCTCCTAATTAATCCCCCCCCCACCCATCACACATCTTTGTACTTCTGCCATCATTACCTCCATACCCATTCCTGAACCCCCTTTCCTTTCCCCATCATCATTACACACCCCCTGTACCCCCTCATCGTCACCTGACCCAGTCCTCCCCCATATACCCTGTTTCCCCGAAAATAAGCCCTACAAGGACTTTAACTAACCCCCCCCCCCCCCCCCCCCCCCAATATTGCACACCCTTGTAGTCCTGCCATCGTCACCTCTGTATCCCCCTCCGTCATCACATCACCCTTCCCAACAACATCCCCCAAATCATCACACAATCTTGTACCCCCCCCCCCAATCATCATCATCACACATTTCTGTATCCCCCCTCATCATTATTATCACACCCCTATCATGTGGCCAAGTGTTGCAAAGATGAGTAAAATAATTTGGAGAGTCCTGAGGAGTAGATTTGTCCAGCTGGTGTGCAGCTAGTGGGGTGCTGGTGACGGGGGGGGTGCTGGTGACGGGGGGGGGGGGGGGGGGGCTGGTGACGGGGACATACAAAAAGAACAGGAGGGCGCACCGACCTTGTGCATTACAAAGATAAAATGTATTCATAAAATATAACAAGAATTATACTCACAATTGAGCTTTAAAACAAGGCTTATCAATACTCCGCCAGTTGCGAGCAATATCTGAAGATGCCTGCAACCTGGACCAGATATTTGGAGGAACAAGATGACATCACAACCAGCTTACACGTTACTAGGGGGAACCCTCTTCCTCAGAGCCACAGCAATGGTAGTTTGACCTCCACTACCATCTTCTTAATATACCTCCAAACACATGTATGGGTGCTGGTGACAGGGGGGGGCAGGTGAGGGGGTGGTGAGCAGTTCGGTTTCTTCAACTTGCTGGGTGAAGATTGGGAATCTCGGATGTGTTCGCCTCGTTCCCAAGTTCTCACCACATTGGAGTCCCGTTTATAGAAATATTGACCTGCGAATGTCTCGCTATCTGTGCAGAAAACACACAATGTTCCTCCTCATGTTTGTCATGTGTGAGAAGTCAGCTTCTATCAGGTGCCTTTCACAGGGTGGATGTAACATTCCCCAACATTCCATCCTAAGTGTGATCAGCCTGAAGAACATTCAACTAGAAGAATGAAAGAACATATTAGAACATTAGAGAAAATAACATTCTGGGGAACATTCAACCTGAAGAGGAAATGTGAGGAAGTCCTCAGTACTGTACAATGTGTTTGGAGATTGCTGAGTCCGGAGGATGTAGACAACTGATACAATGCCTGGAGAGATGGAACCCCGTTGTTCACCTTGGGGGGTGGGGGGGGTCACAGATCTCCAAACTTCTCAGGGGGGCCACGCTGTATATTTTACAAATATTTGTAGGACAAAAATTAATTTTATTTTATAAATGAAGGAACAAACACTGTTCAAAGGGGTTGCATTAAGTTAAAAAATGTTTAGGTGTCAGCATCCCCCCCCCCCCCCCCCCCCCAGCCCCCCTTTTTACTTACCTGAGCCCTCATTCTATCCAGCACAGTGCACGTCTGCAGATCTTTTCTCCCCTTGCTTCCAGGTGTTGGGGCATCAGGAGCCATTGGCTCTCGGTGCTGTCAGTCAAAGCCAGTGACGAGGGAGCGGGGGCAGAGCCGAGTCCCACCGTCTGTGTCAATGGACGCAGCAGAGGGACTCGGGAGTGAGCACACGCGAGCGGCTTCCCATGGGAGGAACTAGCCAGAAAGGAGGGGCTAGGAGCGCTGGCGGGGGGGCCCGAAAAGAGGAGGTTTCCAACCGCTCTGTGCGATTCCATTACACAGAGTAGGTAAGTATAGACATGGTTTTTTTTTTTCTACCTTTACAACCTCTTTAAGAGTTAACTTAATTTCAGAGAACCCCCCCCAAATCACTTCAAATACTTCCTAATCATACAAGAGTCCCATTTCACATCAGAGACCCCCATCGCTTTCACATTGGAACCAATCCCACCCCCCCTTCTTCACGTCGCAGTACGCCCCCCCCCCCCCTTCTTCGCTTTGCAGTCCCCCAAAATCTGCACACCCCGGCCTTAGGTGATCTGTTGCTCTTCTATGAAGATTTTCTGTCCCATAAACTTGGACTTCCCTCCTTTCACACATGCCACCCACATTCCGGGCCATGTTTGTAAAAAAAAAAAAAATACAGAGATAATTGCACAGCGATTAACTTTCTACATGTGGACCTCATAGCGTTCAGAGATCATTCAGTTCACACTTCCTTTGTTTTTTGTATTACAGCACAGAGCGGCCTATCAGGTGATCCTGGATGGCGTAAAAGGCGAAGCGAAGGAGAAGAGATTGGCGGCGCAGTTTATTCCCAAATTCTTCAAAAATTTCCCGGATTTGGCCGACGCCGCCATAAACGCCCAACTGGATCTGTGTGAAGACGAGGATGTGTCGGTATGAACAATGCTGGCAATTTGATGTTGTGCCACACAGACAGGTTCACCGGACGGGGGGAGGGGGGGGGGATTTGTGCAGCTGCTTTCCTTTGGTGTGTGATTTGGTTTCGGGGGATGGGAGGACATGGCCTGATCTTTACACTGCTATAGATCTCGTTATGCAAACTTCTTTTATCTCAAGATGTTCATTACAGTGTATGTGAATACCAACAATCAACTTAACTCATTCATTCGCTCCCTTTTAGTCTGTTAACAAAACTCTTCCAATAGTATTATCTGTTAAAAAGTAGAATTCCAATCTAAACCTGACTAGTCTTCAGCCGGGTACACACTACACCAGTGATGGAGAACCTTGGCACCCCAGATGTTTTGAAACTACATTTCCCATGATGCTCATGCATGCTGCAGTGTAGTTGAGCATCATGGGAAATGTAGTTTCAAAACATCTGGGGTGTCCCGAGGGTCGCCATCACTGCACTACAGCTTATTTTTCGTGCAACCCCGCGGATTGCACGAAAAGAAAACTGATCGCTCGAAAGCCGCTGTACCAACCATGCAAACCGTGCGAGCTGGCTCCCAAGTCCTGCTGCTGCGCCCTTTGACACAGACAGTACCATACTGGTACTTGGCCCTGCCCCCCACTCCTGTGTCACAGCTTTTGATTGACAGCAATGGGAGTCAATCGCTCTTTTGGCCTTACTTCTCGTGTGGGAGCCAATGGTATCTACCCCCTGGATAAGGGGAGGTAATAGTAGAGTAGCAATTCAATGATGAGGTAGGGATGCAACATATAGAAAATACCAGTAAAACAACATATGACTGCATAATGTGGGTGAGTTGAAGGATGTGCAGCGGACTATGGCTAGGTGGGGTCCGGGAACCGTTTTGGTTCCTGTGAACCATGGTTGGTTACCGGTGGCTCTGAATGTAGTCGCTCTGAGGTTTACAAGGAAGCAGATGTCTAATGCCTTGTTTCCACTGAGCGGATCGGTTTGGTTTGGAAGGTCTAGAATGGTCCGGCCTATTCAGGCGAGCGTTTCCACTGCAAGTCAGACCGACAGGGGCCATACGTGGGTTTAGAAAAAAATGCCGTCATGGCGTCACACGTCCACCAATCAGTGTAATGTATCGTAGCTCCGCCCTAACCGAACCCTTCCATTTTCTATGGCCCCACATCTGAAGCAGGACCCTGAATGGAACAGTTCGGTTCTGTTGTATGGGCCGCTTTCATAATGGAAACACCCAAAATATCGTACCGTACCGAACCGCTCAGTGTAAACGAGGCATTAAAGTCCACATACCGGGTGCAGGTTAAATGGTGTGATAGACCTGTAAGCATTCATGAGTCCTTACTCTGGGAGTTTGTAGTTAGACAGGGATGCCCAACTTCAACATGATGAGCATTTGAGTCGGTTAGAGCTGAGAAGTTTACATCCAGGAGAGAAGAGCTCACGATAGGAAAGGGGGGAGTGAAGAAAGAGGGGGAAGGCAGCTCAGAAAGAGAAGAAAAGGGGGTTCACCGGGAGGAGGGGCAAGGAGATAAGAATCTAGTTCCTATGGGTAAACAAAGTGGACAATATGGTTATTCAAGGTAGCAGTAGAGCATCGTCAAAGTCAGGGGGCAGATAATGGTCAACCTAAGGTTTCCAAAGCCGTGCAGTTGGCCATACTTCTGTGGGAGCCGGTGGCTCGTTCGGCCGCACGGCTCCTGTGGGAGCCAATGGCTCGTTCGGCCGCACGGCTCCTGTGGGAGCCAATGGCTCGTTCGGCCGCACGGCTCCTGTGGGAGCCGGTGGCTCGTTCGGCCGCACGGCTCCTGTGGGAGCCGGTGGCTCGTTCGGCCGCACGGCTCCTGTGGGAGCCGGTGGCTCGTTCGGCCGCACGGCTCCTGTGGGAGCCGGTGGCTCGTTCGGCCGCACGGCTCCTGTGGGAGCCGGTGGCTCGTTCGGCCGCACGGCTCCTGTGGGAGCCGGTGGCTCGTTCGGCCGCACGGCTCCTGTGGGAGCCGGTGGCTCGTTCGGCCGCACGGCTCCTGTGGGAGCCGGTGGCTCGTTCGGCCGCACGGCTCCTGTGGGAGCCGGTGGCTCGTTCGGCCGCACGGCTCCTGTGGGAGCCGGTGGCTCGTTCGGCCGCACGGCTCCTGTGGGAGCCGGTGGCTCGTTCGGCCGCACGGCTCCTGTGGGAGCCGGTGGCTCGTTCGGCCGCACGGCTCCTGTGGGAGCCGGTGGCTCGTTCGGCCGCACGGCTCCTGTGGGAGCCGGTGGCTCGTTCGGCCGCACGGCTCCTGTGGGAGCCGGTGGCTCGTTCGGCCGCACGGCTCCTGTGGGTCACAGAAGTGCATTCAGTTCTGCACTCCTGTGATTCAGATGTCTCAGAGCCGGTCCAGGCTCTGCAGGGATCCTGACAATGTCGGGATCCACCTGGATTGGCAGATTGCTTAGCCTCTCAGCTTGCCGCCAGCTGCTCCCTCCTCCTCCACAGCCCAGTGCTAGAGGGGCAGAGAGGTGACTGACAGTCTCTGCTTTCTGCTCAGTTCTCGATCTTTGAGTCGCTAGGGGAAAGCTGCAGCATCGAGTGAGTATAAATCGTTTTTTTTTTGTTTTGTTTTTTTCTCCAATCCTGCGCTTCTCTTTCAATGACTTATAAGATGTGTATCTTAACCCGAGAACAAAAATGTTATAAATACAAAATTCCCAGCGTATATTAAACACGTTGAATTGTTCATGTAGATTGATTGTTGTTTATTCATTGGGCCCTATTTATAAAGCAGCTGTTTGGCCATACTACACCCAAAGTCTTATGGGATGATTATTGAAAAACAAATGGCCTGATGACGAGTTCTCTTTTAGAGAACTTGATGGGACATCACAGGCTGCATGTCATACCCTTTATTTTATGAATGTCACCTCTATTGAAGCACACACTGTGGGGTCCAATGAATGGCGGTATCTGAGATCGTGTTGATGAGGGTCCCGGGCTCCATTTGCCTGTTGCAAACAGCAATCAGGTCATCTTTAAAAAGGTTTGATTTCTGTAGGGGCTACAAGCTTTCATTTTTCTCTGGATGTTTGGGGGAATTTACTAAAACCGGAGAGTGTAAGATCTGGTGCAGCTCTGCAAAGAAACCAATCAGCTTCCAGGTTTTATTAACTGAACAAACAGAACTTAGAAGCTGATTGGCTCCCATGCACAGCTGCACCAGATTCTGAGTGGTCCAGTTCTAGTAAATCTCCCTTTTAGTCAAAGCCATTGTGACAATCAATACTAATCCTGAACTGACACTCAAATTTCTACTCCTTTATTAGATCCGGAGACAAGCGATCAAAGAACTATCACAGTTTGCAACGGGGGAGAACCTTCCACGGGTGGCCGATATTCTGGCACAACTTCTGCAGTCAGGTATTGTGGAATTCAGAAATCAGTCGCTGTGGGCTGTCACCTAGGATTTGCCTCACCATTTGAAATCTGTGTGCGCACATACAACTGCTTTTCTAGGATTCTATGCAAGTTTATTTCTGTAGCCCTCTTTTGAAAACATCAGGTTTTCTAGCTCTGTACAATAGTTTTAAGCCCCATACACGCTATCAGATGTTCTGCTGAGTTTTTCCTTCAGATTTACCAAAACCATGTAATATGAGGTCAAACCTTAGGAGTTTCAATGTGTATGCAATCAGGCAGGCCCTCGCACTACACGGTCTTGGTAAATCTGAAGGAAAATCTCATAGTGCGTATGGGCCTTTACAGTGGCTGTAAGTCTCTGAAATGAAAAATAAACAAAGCGTAACCTTCGATAGTGTGTACTTGCCTCAGTCCAAAGCACTGCGTGTTAATTCTGTCTCCTCTCTCATTCCTCTATCTACATGAGTCACTTCTGCCAGTCTATGCCCACATTACTATCATTATTATTATACAGGATTTATATAGTGCCAACACTTTACGCAGCGCTTTACAATGTTGAAGGGGGACCGTACAAATACAATACAGAAGGAATAGGTGGGCCCTGCTCATGGAGCTTACAATCATGAAATCTCAGGAGATCCCTACCCCCCCAAAAGCAAACAGCAGGGGTGACTTAGAGCCTCAGCTGTGCATTTTTCCCTATGAGACTGTAGAGTGGGATGTGTCTATTCCTTCCACTCAGGTCTCAGATTACACTCCCTGTTCTATGGTGTGCAGTGTGTGACATCAGATCCCCACCCCTCCTGCAGCTCAAAGATACTGTGTAAAATGTGTGCTTTAGGGGCAAGAGGGCTGCAGATAAACAGGTTCAATTTGTATAGGTGGATTTGTTTCATCTTTATCACCTGAGGCCAGTCACTTCACTGGGTATATGTGAGGATTTACATATACTTTAAACTCCATGTTCCTTGAGGGTTTAAATTTTGGGACAAGCTGGTTCAAACTAATTTTATTTCTTTCTCTAATAAATGTGCCCACTGGGAGTCCTCTATAAACTGTATATAACATCAGGTGCATACAGTATACAGCGCTGTATTCTGGCTGCCGAAGCAAAATCGAGTTGGGCTGAGCATCAATAAATAGCACTGCTCAGCCATTCACAGGAAGCTTTGTATTTCATCAATAAATACAAGGCTTCCTGTGATTGGCACTTGTGACGTGACCCACCCGCTTCTCCACCTCTGCTAATGAAGAGGAAGTGTTGTATTCAAGGCTTTCTGTGAATGGCTGAGCAGCACTCTGCCCAATTCAGTTTTGTTCTGGGAGCGAGACGGCAAGTCCCATTACCACTGCCGGAACACAGCGCTGTATATTGCAGTGAGGAGAAAAAGTATTTGATCCCCTGCTGATTTTGTACATTTGCCCACTGACAAATGATCAGTCTATAATTTTAATGGTCGGTTTATTTTAACAGTGAGAGAATAACAACTAAAATATCCAGAAAAACGCATTTAAAAAAAGTTATTAATTGATTTGCCTTTTAATGAGGGAAATAAGTATTTCACCCCTTCACAAAACATGACTTAGTACTTGGTGACAAAACCCTTGATGGCAATCACAGAGGTCAGACGTTTCTTGTAGTTGGCCTCCAGGTTTGCACATCTCAGGAGGGATTTTGTCCTCTTTGCAGATCTTCTCCAAGTCATTAAGGTTTGGAGGCTGACGTTTGGTAACTCGAACCTTCAGCTCCCTCCACGTATTTTCTATGAGATTAAGGTCTACAGACTGGCTAGGCCACTCCAGGACCTTAATGTGCTTCTTTTTGAGCCTCTCCTTTCTTACCTTGGCCGTGTGTTTTGGGTCATTGTCATGCTGGAATACCCATCCATGACCCATTTTCAATGCCCTGGCTGAGGGAAGGAGGTTCTCGCCCAAGATTTGACAGTACATGGCCCCGTCCATCTTCCCTTTGATGCGGTGATGCTGTCCCCTTAGCAGAAAAACACCCCCAAAGCAGAATGTTTCCATTTCCATGTTTGATGATGGGGATGGTGTTCTTGGGGTCATAGGCAGCATTCCTCCTCCTCCTCCTCCTCCTCCTCCTCCTCCTCCTCGCCAAAGAGTTCGATTTTGGTCTCATCTGATCACAACACTTTCCCCCAGTTCTCCTCTGAATCATTCAGATGTTCATTAGCAAACTTCAGATGGGCCTGTACATGTGCTTTCTTGCGTTCGCTGCAGGATTTCAGTCCTTCACAGCATAGTGTGTTACCAATTGTTTTCTTGGTGACTATGGTCCCAGCTGACTTGAGATCATTGACAAGATTCTCCTGTGTAGTTCTGGGCTGATTCCTCACCGTTCTCATGATCATTGAAACTCCACGAGGTGAGATCTTCCATGGAGCCCCAGACCGAGGGAGATTGACAGTTATTTTGTGTTTCTTCCATTTGCGAATAATCACACCAACTGTTGTTGTCACCCTCTCACCAAGCTGATTGGCGATGGTTTTGTAGCCCATTCCAGCCTTGTGTAGGTCTACAATCTTCTCCCTGACATCCCTGGACAGCTCTTTAGTCTTGGCCATGGAGAGATTGGAATCTGATTGCTTCTGTGGACAGGTGTCTTTTTTATATAGGTAACAAGCTGAGATTAGGAGCACTCCCTTTGAGAGTGCTCCTAATCTCAACTCGTTACCTGTATAGAAGACACCTTGGAGCCAGAAAGGGGATCATATACTTCTTTCACTCATTAAAATGCAAATCAATTTATAACTTTTTTGAAATGCATTTTTCTGGATATTTTTGTTGTTCTGTCTCTCACTGTTAAAATAAACTGACCATTAAAATTCTAGCAATCAAAATTGGAAGAAGTTCTGGACAGCTGCACTCCAACAAAGTTTTTGCCTTTTTATTCAAATAATATCGTCAAAAATACATGCCACAGCAGAATGGACAAAAGAGCTTATGCGTTTCACACTACAAAGAGTGCTTGATCATAGCTATGATTAAGCACTCTTTGTAGTGTGAAACACGTAAGCTCTTTTGTCCGTTCTGCTGTGGCATGTATTTTTGACGATATTTTTTTGAATAAAAGGCAAAAACTTTGTTGGAGTGTGCGGCTGTCCAGAACTTCTTCCAATTTTGATTGCTATATGCATTGCCAGCACCTGGACTTCTAAACTGGAGGAGAGGTTTTCTACCTTTTTGTTTGATCCACCTGGAGCGGTGATATCCCCTTCCAGTAAAATTCTAGACTGATCATTTCTTTGTCAGTGGGCAAACGTACAAAATCAGCAGGGGATCAAATATTTATTTATTTTTTTACCCTCGCTGTACATGCAGTTGATGCTGCATACAGTTTATTCAGCGCCCCCCGGTGGGCACATCTGTTAGTGAAGCAAATAGTTCATTTGGACCAGTTTGGGTAAGTAGAATGAGAGTTAGTAAAATGCCTGCTGCTATTCTCACCCAGGTTGTAGGTTTTGTGACTTTCCTAGGGTTACGCTTTATGAGTATATAATTTTAAGTTTGTTTTATATATTTATAATCTTTCCCGTTTTTTTTAGATGACTCTGCCGAATTTAACTTGGTGAACAACGCCTTGCTGAGCATATTCAAAATTGATGCCAAAGGTAAGAGAGTGCAGTGTCTGTTTTCTGGAAATACGTTCTGTGCTGGAGGAACCAGTTTTGCAGGCACTCGTGGCAATAATGGCTCAGCCTAAGAATTTTTTTTTTTTTTTCTTTTGACTTGACTTGTTTTATTTTTGCTCAGAGCATCTCTCGGGTGAGGCTGCTTTTACACTCATCTGTTTTTCTTCCGCTTTTGCGTTAAGAACAAATGCGAAAGAAAAACCTGTGACCATGTAATCCTATGGAACACTGATCCGTTGTGTTTAGTAAAATCCCAATTGCTGCATTTTTGGTGCAGTAAAAAAAAAAAAAAGCACAACAATTACGCACCTCCCCATTGAAATGCATAGAAAATGTGGCAAAAAAATGCCCCCGTGGTTACGTTTTTTTTTTTTTTTTTTTTTTTTTTTTTTTGATGAGTCGCCTGTCCTGTGAAAAACGCAGCACAAATGCGGTTGACCTCCCCGTAATATAGTATCCACTATTTGATTCTGTCATTAGTGTTGCTTCACTGAGATTGGTCTATGGTGGGGAACTTGGAGGAACTGCGGTCTACTCACATAATTTGTAATAAAAACAACTTTGCCATTCTGAAGCTTCCTTCCAACCACTTTGCATATTATTTTATATATACTGTGATTGTGTATTGGCCAAATATGCTGAAGAAATCTCCCTCCACTGAGTCTGGCTGCAGCCATTTTAACTGTGGGCAGCTGAAGCTGCTGCCTGTTCACTTCCTGGATTCACACAGAGGCACACCTCCAGCTCTGCAGCTCTCATTGGCCCTCCTGAGTCATCCCACCCTCCCTTCCTGGCAAACTCTTGGAGGAGAGAGAGAGAGCTGTGCATGATTTCATAAGCCTAGGCTAATGACCAGAGAAGAAACAGGAAGTGGGCTGTATAAGGGATTTACTGGCAGAAAAAAAAGTTTTACTATCCAAAGTTAAAACAACAAGGACAGAAGATTTAAAGTGTTCCACCCACAATTTTTTTTTTTTTTTTAAGTCAGCAGCTACAAACACTGTAGCTGCTGACTTTTAATAAGGACTTGCCTGTCCAGGGAGCCCACAATGTCGGCCCCCCAAGGCCGATCAGTCCATCGGATCGGGTGCAGGCGCCGCCATTCTAATTAAAGAAAACCGGCAATGGAGCCTTACGGCTTCACTGCCCGTTTCCTACTGCGCATGCGCGAGTCGCACGGCGCTTTGTGAATGGCCGACTGTCTTCTGGGACACACATGTCCCAGAAAACACCCTGGGGTCGGGGCTCACCGAAGAAGAGGATATGACATCCTGTGCTGCGGAACGGATGTACAGGCTGTACTTCATAAAAAGTACTTTTTTTTTTTTTTTTTTTTTTAACTAGCCAAAAACGAGTGGTGGTCTTTCATTTAAGACCACCGCTCAAAAGTGAGTGGAACTCCGCTTTAATAGACGGAAAGTTGAAAAAAATGACTGAAGGTCCACTTTATTTGAATTAATGATTGTTCTGTTATGTTGAACATTTCTCAGTGATAATTGCTATGTACCGGAACAAATTATTGTTAAATTTATTTGTATTTTTATTTATTTTGTCATGTACAGGTATTTGTGCTGTGCTTTGCTTCTATTTGTGTAAGAAAAAAGGGAAAAAAAAAAAAAACAACTCAATAGAAAGTATTTGATTGCAAAAAAAACCCTGCAAAAACGCGTATGTGTTTACAGTGTTTTTGCTACAGATCAGTGTGAAAGTACCCTTAGTGTCAGACTTGTGAGCTGCTTCAGAAAGGGAGAACCTAAATTCCCTACACGAGTTTTAAGACCTCCATATAATTTCTCATGGACTGATGAAACCCATGGAGTAATAATAGATTTTGAAGCCCTAGAGCAGGGGTCTCAAACTGGCGGCCCTCCAGCTGTTGTGAAACTACAAGTCCCATGAGGCATTGCAAGGCTGACAGTTACAAGCATGACTCCCACAGGCAGAGGCATGATGGGACTTGTAGTTTTACAACAGCTGGAGGGCCACCAGTTTGAAACCCCTGCCCTAGAGACTCCCACACTTGGACTGATCAACACTCAGATTTCCTTCTGATTTGCAGCTCCCTGCACTCCTGAAATTCCCTTTCCGGACCGTCACATAGGAATTTCTCTATAGAACCTGTTGGACAAGCAGACTCTCTCTCTGTAGGCGACTTCTGCATTAGGAAGTGCGAATGCACAAATGCAGTACTGTGCAGCCCAATGACTCTAAAGATTTACTTTCTGCTATAAATCGGATCCAATAAAAAAATTGGAAAAAAAAGAAATTTCTTCATCAATTCAAGCCAATATGTATTCTGCTACATATTCTTGGAAAAAAAAAATCCCAATAGGAGTATACTGGTTTCCGCAAAAGTTATAGCGTTTATTTTTATCAAATTTTTTTAGATAGTAAAACTGCTATAGGGCGATCGGCCGCTGGTTAATAATCGATCAATTAGCTGATCATAGGATAAAAAAAATCTACTTGTTTTGTGCAGGCACCCTCGGGGGATTATACAGCCAGATTCTTCAAGGTGAAGACATTGTACGGGAGAGAGCCATCAAGTTTCTCTCTAACAAACTGAAAACCGTTCCCGAAGATGTTATGACTAAAGAGGTGGAAGACTACATTTTTTCAGAATCTAAGAAGGTAAGCTATACACAATCGATGGGCAGGTGGAAAAAATGAAAAAAAATGGATCATTTATCCAGGTATACCTGTTGGCTGTCTTTTTTTTTTTTTTTGCAAAAAAAGTGTCTTTTAGATAGGAGCTCTTCTATGCAGTCACATGGTTCAGTTTGTTCTCACTCCCGAGCAGAGGGACTCCAGTGGGAGGGACTGTTATTCCTCTGTCACTCTGACCTTGTGAGAACTGGTTTCAGTTTATTCTCATCGGCATCATAGGAGGGGAGGAGGAGTGGCTGCCAGGGAATTACTCTATGAAGGCAAGGCAGGGGGGAGGAGATCAGGGCGTAACAGACTACGAAAATGACGGGGAGATGGAGAGAGCTGAATGACAGACACGTAATCTGACCACGCTATCCTGATCAGCAGCCGTGATAAACGTGGTCAGTTTAAATCTGAACAGGCAGGATCAACCAGGTATTGCACAGCATAGAAAGAGACAATTGACACGGCAAAAGCACTGTTCTGTATCTTGTACCTTAAAGGGACAGGAGCATCTTCTTCATCTTTTTTTTTTTTTTTTTAAGCGAAGCTCCACCCAAAAGTGGAAGTTCCGCTTGTTCGCACCCCCCTCCGCTTTTGGCACTTTTGGGGGGGGTGGATACCTGCCAAAACCAGGTACCTGCTCCCACTTTTGAGTAAGATCGCTGCACAATGATGCGGCGATCTACGACAGTCTTGCTGTCTTGTGTTGCTCTGCTGTCCCATAACCTTTAGTTAGTCTCTAACCTTCAGTCTCTACTGTCCACCGAGACAGTCCAGTCCTTATTGGTATACTTCTTCTAGGTCAAAGACTTCTGTGCTTAAAGGAGAAGTCCAGCCTGAGCTTGTTTGGCTGTATTTCTCCTAAGGGTCACAGGAGTGAAATTCATTTTGCACTCCTGTGACCCGTTTTTAGCAGAGAGCGGTCTGAAGTCTGCTCTTTGCTGACGTTACTGGAATCGGTCCAGGCACCGCATCATTTCGACAAAGTCTGGATCCACCAGGTGCCTGGACTGGTACCTGTCTCAGTCTCTCAGCGAGCCGCCCAGAGACTGAGATGTCTGCTCCCCGCCCCTCCTCAGCTCAACTCTCCGTTTGAGGATCTGTGAGAACCGAGCCATCGGCGATGTTCGATCGCTCGGTTCTCAGTGCAGAGGTGCCAGGAGACTGATGCTGCATCCACCTAGGTCAGTATAAATGGGCAAAAAAAACCCCTTTACTTCTCTCTAAGTCAATGGGTCAGCATTACAGCCAGTCAACAAGCAATTCTCGTCTCATGAGCGATTTCCTTTAATGCTGTAAAGGACAGGGCTTATAATTGACTTTGAGGAAAATCCAGTATCCAATGGGGCCCTACATGGACACACACGGAATGATTTGAACACTTAACACAATACAGATGTCTGATTTGAGTGGATAGAAATGAGTTTGGTGGTCCCTACATCTTCTGAGAGGGGTTCTAATGAAAGGCTATTGCTTATTCAGTGTTTTTTTTTTTTTAATATTCCTTTGGCATTTCACAGGTTCTGGATGATGTCACCGGGGAGGAATTTGTCCTGTTTATGAAGATCTTGGCCTCTCTTAAGACATTACAGACGGTCAGCGGCAGACAGCAGCTGGTGGATTTAGTATCTGAGCAAGCAGGTCTCTATCAGACCCTCAACCCGGCAGACCCCGATTCTGTGGATCGCCTCCTCCAGTGTATGCGGCAAGCCGTGCCACTTTTTTCTGTAAGTATTTCGTTTCCTTGTCTATAGGGGACAGAATAAAGCACTGTGATGACTTTAAAAATGAATGTCCTTTTTTTTTTTTTTTTTTTTTTTTTTTGTAGAAAAATGTCCACTCCACTAAATTTATGACCTACTTTTGTGAGCAAGTGCTTCCCATCCTGAGTTCCCTGACCAGCCCAGCAGAGGGCATCGATGTCCAATTGGAAGTGAGTGTGCATACTCTTATTGACTCCCATTACTATTCTAACCACCTCCGTTCCAAAACAGAAGGGAAGACCAAATGGCTCCTTTCCAAACTGTCCGCTTTCATTAAACTGGCTGGCTCCTTTCCAGCCTTTCTGGTTTCATTACATACCTTATTTTGGACCCAGTGATATCCTCACTAGATTGCTTTGCTCCTCCATGCAATGCAGGAAGATCATGGTTGCAGAGAGAGATCCACAGGGTGCTGTACATGGCTTCCTAAATACAGGAAACTGATGTCTCCCACATGTGATGGGACATGCAAGGCTGAGGAAGAAAGTGGTAGATGTGATGATGATGGTCGTCTTTTGGTCCTGAAATGAGGCATGCTCTAAACTGATGAGCAGCTTTTAATGCACACTATGAGAAGCTCGGTACGCATTAAAATCAGGGTAATCAATTTCAGTACAGGGGAGAGGAGTCTGTACACTTCTAAGCCAGAAGGGAAGATTGTAGTAAAACTTTAATTGTAAGTGCATCTGCACTTAAAGCGGTAGGGGAGCCTTAAAAAAATAAAGTCTCCCTGCAAGTAAATGACATAATGTGCTAGTATGCACAGTATACTACAGGGTGGATTTGATTTAAATCACTCGTAAAAAGGCTTGATTTGTCAACTTGAATTAAATCATAATTTTCAAAGAGCAACTGTCATCTCTGTCCCGCTGAGGCTCCTCCTCTGACCCGCTGTTGACTTCCCCAACAGTCTCATTCACTTTAATGGGACGGCTGGTGATGTGGCAGTGACACAACAAGGTGAGGGACGTGGCGGCAGCGGGTGAGTGGATGCCGCTAACAGGCGCTGCTATGATGGATCTGAAATGACAGGTGCTCTTTAAATGTTAGGACTTATTCTTGCTGGTAGTTAGAATCTTTAATATTTGCAAACAAAATGAAGGTTTCCAAATTGGAATAATAAGCTGTCAGGTCAGTAAAACAGCGATATCAGAACTGATTCAATCATACAGTTTGTAGTGTATGTAGATTTGCAAAACAATGGCATAAAGGAATATTGCTTTGTTTTATCTCATGGTTACTGTGAAATTGTGTGAATGCATCAATGCAGAGCACGTTATCTCAGCTTGCAGAGCTTGGACTCATTGAATGAGTTTACCAAAAAAAATTTTATATTTTAAATATTGCAGAATATACAGCCTCATGCTACATAACTAAGCTCCATTTCATGCGGAATAAACTAAATGAATAATGTATCTTAATTAGAAAACTATCTTGAGATAGATTTTTACTCCAAAAGCATTTTAAATAAATTTATTTGATAAAAAATCAAAAAAATGCGATTTTAAATAAAAAAAAAAAAAAAAAAACTTTATTTGATTTAAAAAAACAAGAAAAAAAATCATTGATTTTTATCCACCATGATATACTGGCACATTCTGACAGACTTAAAGGGGTAGTAAAGTCCGCTTTGTGATTTTTTTTTTTTTTTTTTTTTTTTTTTTTTTTTTTTTTTTTTTTAACCTACAGGTATAAGGCTTACCTGTAGGCAAAATGAATATCGCCTAAATGGGTCCAGAGGTGCGCTGTCACCACTAACCGGTCTTCCATCTCCACCCGGTCTTCCTTCCAGGTTCGCAGGCTCCAGCCATTTGAATGGCTGAGCTGCAATGACTTCAGTTCTGTGCATGAGAGTCGCAATTGCGACACAGCACTCTGGATTGATGGCACATTCAGTCTGCACGCACTGCAGAGCACAGTGCGCATGCGCTGGTGATGTCACCGTCTGAAGAAATTGTCAATATCTTGTAAACGGTACATGTTTTATTATACCTACAGGTAAATTTTATTATAAACTTACCTGTAGGTACAAGTGATCAAGTGGGGGTTACCTCCGCTTAAGACCTCATGTACACTGGGTATTAAAAACAAGAGCTGCAAAGCCAGCACCGACGCCAGGAAAAAGAAACTGTAATAGCGCACTCTGAAAAGCATTTTGCAATGGCGATAATGCGCGTTTTAGCCGCATTTTTCTACCCTCTTTTATTTTCCATTCTCTAATCCAATTACTGCAGCTTAAAAATGCTTGATGCTGTATACGTAGTTAACACGCGTTTAGCCATATCAGGCTTTTTTACAGCTGTAACGCTGCTCCTCCAGAACACGCTGGCCCTGGGTTTTCTTTCTTTTTTTTTTTTTTTTTTTTTACAGCTTGAAAACGCATATGCCACTTAAAGCTCCTAAAAGACTATGTGTACATGAGGAGGCGATTTGAAGCTGTTAAAAAAAAAAAAAAAAGTCTGACGCTGCTAAAAGGGGCATAAAAGCACCCTGTGGGCATGAGGCCTTAGTTTTTGTTTTTTTAGTTTCCCTGCAAAGTCTCACAAATACTTGATGATCCCGCCAAAGAAGTCCAGCTAATGCATCTTCTTGGGATGGTGTGGCAACGCTTCTGCACTGCTCCTGAATTCAGAGCAGAGTTGCCACTACAGTGGGAGGAGAAGATGCTGCAGGGGGTGTGACATGGTCTGTAGTTTGGTAATAGTCACCTGGCCACACCTATTGACCGCACTTCCTCCGCTGCTGAAACCTGGTGTCTGACACCTATTGTATCCCATTTGTTCTGTCCACATTCTATAGATTGGCCCAAATGTTTGAAAACACAGATTTAAAATGATTGTAAACCCTTGTTTGTTTAAAAAAAAAAAAAATCATACTTGCCTCCCACTGTGCAGCTCGTTTTACACAGAGTGGCCCCGATTCTCGACTTCTGGGGTCCCTTCGCGGCTCCTCCCCACATCGGATAACCTCCCAGGAGAAGTGCTCTCCTGGGAGGTTACCTTGCCGAGTCCAGCATTCGGGGTCTATGCGTACTCGACCCCCGCCTCATTGGATTTGATTGACAGCAGCGGGAGACAATGGCTGCGCTGCTCTCAATCTATCCAATCAAGAGCCGGGCAGAGAGGGACAGCGCGTCCCCGCCGAGGGCTCAGGTGAGTAAAACGGGGGGGGGGGGGGTCTGGGGGGCCGGTCACTGTCAGAATTTTTTTCACATTGATGCATGGGATGTATTAAGGTGAAAAAACACGAACGTTTACAACCCCTTTTGAGTGATAAAACATATTATTATTTTTAGATTATAATTGGCTCTAACTCGTTAACTTTTTTTTTTTTTTTTTTTTTTTTCAGGTATTGAAGCTTCTGGCTGAGATGAGCGCCTTCTGCGGAGACATGGACAAACTTGAATCAAATTTAAACAAACTCTTTGAGAAGCTTTTGGTAAGTAACTTTTCAGATTGTTTTTGATATTGATAGAAATTAAGATATTAAAATGTATTCTGCTAAAGTACTTGATGGGAGGGACTCTGGTGCGCGTTTAATAATTCTGAAAGTTTTAAAACTAAACCTCCTTCCCTAAAGTGTTCAAAACACCTCCCACGTACCCAGTGAAGTGACTGGCCTCAGGTGATACACAGAGGTGAAACAAATCCTCGTACATAAGTTGTATCTGCAGTCTTCTTTCCTCTTGAAAGTCCAAAATTTTATATAGCTTGTCTGAGCTGCCAGAAAAAAAAAGAGGGCGATGAGCTGATGTTACACTCTGCAGAGAGCTCAGTGAGGAGAGGGCTGAGAGCTGATTGGAGGGAAGACGCCCACCCCTCCACACAGGAACAGAGCTGAGGCTGTCAATCAGCTGGAGCTCCCTCCCCTGTCACCATTTTTCTCTTGGTGTCCGGAACATTTGTCAGAAGTGACTCATTCTGATAGCAGAGGAATAAAG
The DNA here is from genome assembly GCA_037952835.1 of Lithobates septentrionalis. Classification (NCBI taxonomy): domain Eukaryota; kingdom Metazoa; phylum Chordata; class Amphibia; order Anura; family Ranidae; genus Lithobates; species Lithobates septentrionalis. The sequence continues at coordinate 18,506 of JBBDGP010005666.1, forward strand.
CAGCAGACAGAAATGACACTTGGTGCTCTGGATTGAGACAAGTACACACTATAGATGGATATGCTTTGTTTTATATTTCGTGTCTGAGGTTTATAACCACTTAAAGACCGGAAGGATTTACTCCATGACCGGGCCACTTTTTTAACTGACGAATGCGCGGTCCTGTGACGATATACCCAAACAAGATCGACGTCCTTTTTTCCCACAAATAGAGCTTTCTACTGGTTGTATTTAAACACACCTGCGGGGTTTATTTTTTGCGCTATAAACAAAAAAAGAAGACAATTTTGAAAAAATAAAAAGATTTTTGACTTTTTCCTTTAAAATCCCCAAAATGTTTTTAAAAAACAAATTTTCTTCATCATTTTAGGCCGATACGTATTCTTCTACATATTTTTGGTTATAAAATTTGCAATGAGCGTATATTGATTGTTTTGCGCAAATGTTATAGGGGATAGATTTATGGCATTTTTATTACTTTTTATTTTTTATATACTAGTAATGGCGGCGATCTGTGATTTTTCGCGGGACTGCGACATTATGGCAGACACATTGGACACGTTTGACACATTTTTGGGACCATTGACAATTATACAGTGATCAGTGCTATAAAAATGCACTGATTACAGTGTAAATGTCACTGGCAGGGAAGGGGTTACCAGTGATCAAGGGGTTAAGTGTGTTCCCTCGTTAATGTTTCTTACTGTGGGGGGGGGGGGGGGATCAGACTGACTGGGGGAGGAGACATATCGCTGTTTGTAATTACTACACACACAAATCCCCATTCTGGCTCTCGTGCCCGCGATTGCGGGTGGCCGGCGGCGTAAAGGCAAAGTTTTGTTGTTTTTTTTTCGTAATCTGTTTTGCTTACCTGCTTTGTGGAATTGTTTTTGCACAGAGCAGCCCCGATCCTCCTCTTCTCAGGTCCCCTGCCGGCGGTCCTGGCCCCTCCCCCTTGCCAAGTGCCCAACCCCCCCCCCCCAAAGCAAGCTGCTTACTGTGTGTGTGTGTGTGTGTGTGTGTGTGTGTGTGTGTGCGCTTTCTCACAAGCGGCTTTTTTGTGTCTCCATAAGACACACAAAGTGTGACTTGGCTTAAAGCGGGGGTCTACCTATCTATCGTTTTTTTTTTTGTTTTTTTTTTTTGGAGTTCATTCACAAACTTTTCTTCTCATGATTATCTACTCGCATGTTCTGTGTAATAAGTCCGCCTGTGTCCGATTTCCTTGTAAAGAATAACTTATAAAATTCACTGAAGGCGGTTTCCATCTTCATTGTGGGCATTTGAAGCCCATAAGCATGTATTTCCTGGATGCGGTGAATGCTGTGCTCCCAGCATTCACCGAGATGTTGTGATGACACTGTTGCACAATGCATGCTGGGAAGCCTGAGACTAGCTCCCAGGGGACTGTGGGAGGTCTGGGAGAGGCTAGAAACACGCCTACTCCCATGGGAGGAAAACCAGGAAGTGCTAAGAAGATTAGAAAAAAAAAGGTAATTACGGCGATTTAATTTTTTTTACACAGCATGTCAGCATCTAGGCAAAGAAGAGAATGCATAGAGATAATGTTCAAAATTTGGGTGGAACCCCGCTTTAACCCCCAGCTGTAGGGAGCCAATGGCTACCGCTGCTCTCTCTGAGCCATTGAGGAGAGAGAGAGAGAGCCGGGAGAGTCTCTGCTCTCGTGCACAGCGCTGTATTGGGCTTGGGTAGGTATAAGGGGGGAACTGCTTGAAGAAGACTTATTACCTTGAATGCATGAAGGTAAAAAACACAGATGTACGTCCCTTTTTTTGGGACGGATATCGTTGTTATGGCAACACCTAGCTGCCATAACCCCGGTATCCCCGTTTTCGGCTACAAGATAAAAGTGGTCTCTGCGGTGGATTCGCCGCGAGATCAATTAACGGTAGCGGGACAGGGGCCCCTCCCGCCGTGATCCAGTGCCCTCTGCCGCTTACCGGAGCCGTCGGCAGCAGTGGAGGCGATCGCGTCCTTTCCATAGCTGGGCATGGAGACGAGTGAGGAGAAGATGGCCCCCACCCGTCTCCATAACAATGCAGGGCAGAAGCGACGTCAAAACGTCACTTCCGCCCATACCTCTTATAGGCACGTTTTTTTCAATGTCATTTTTTCAAATGACTTTTTTTTTTTTTTTGCATTTTAGTCCAAATATGAGATCTAAAGACTTTTTGACCACAGATCTCATATTTAAGAGGTCCTGTCATGCTTTTTTCTATTTGTTTACATTCCTTGTAATAGGAATAAAAGTGACCCAAATATTTAAAAAAAAAAAAAAAAGTGTAAAAATAAATCAAATCAATAAGAAGAAAACTTTTTTTAAACGCCCCGTCCCGACGAGCTCGCGCTCAGAAGTGACTGCATACGTGAGTAGCGCCCGCATATGAAAACGGTGGTCAAACCACACATGTGAGGTATCGCTGCGATCGGTAGAGCGAGAGCAAGAATTCTGGCCCTCTTCTGTAATGCAAAACATGCAACCTGTAGAATTTTTTAAACGTCGCCTATGGAGATTTTTGAGGGTAAAAGTTTGACGCCATTCCACGAGCGGGCGCAATTTTGAAGCGTGACATGTTGGGTATCAGTTTACTCGGCGTAACATTATCTTTCACAATATAAAAAAAACAAAATTGGGCTAACTTTACTGTTTTGTTTTTAATACAATAAAGTGTTTTGTTTTTTTCCCCCAAAAAAGTGCGCTTGTAAGACCGCTGCGCAAATACCGTGTGAAAAAAAGTATTGCAATGACCGCCATTTTATTCTCTAGGGTGTTAGAAAAAAAAACAATATATAATGTTTGGAGGTTCTAAGTCATTTTCTAGCAAAAAAAACCTGTTTTAAACATGTAAACACCTAAAATCCAAAACGAGGCTGGTCTTTAAGTGGTTAAAGAGTTAAAAAAAATGGTTTAACGGGCATATATTGCAGATGTGCTACATATGCATTTTTTTTTTTTTTTTTTTTTTTTTTTTTTTTTTTTTTTTGCGCTCATGCTCTCCTGTGTTGTGTAATGGCACATTTCAATTTTGAAGGGCGTATTTATGGAGATTTGGTACCACCCATCAGATTACAAGCTCTGCCTATTTCTTATTATTGTCCTCTGCATTACCAGGAATACATGCCGCTTCCTCCAGAGGAAGTAGAAAACGGGGAGAATTCATCGAACGAGGAGCCAAAACTCCAGTTCAGCTACGTGGAATGTTTACTGTTCAGTTTCCACCAGCTTGGACGCAAGAATCCAGATTTTCTCACCGGTGAGAAAGTAAATGCTGAGAAGCTTAAAGACTTCAAAATAAGGTGAATATGATGACCACAAAAAAAAAAAAAAATGCCAAATGTTTTACGATTATTTTTAGATCTGGATGATTGTGATGGGGAAGGGGGTTGTTTTTCATGTTTACTTTACTTGAACTATCTGTATAATGGCGTATCACTAAATGTTTCCATTTCCATTCTCTAGGTTACAGTACTTTGCCCGAGGATTACAGGTGTACATTAGACAGCTTCGCCTGGCCTTGCAGGGAAAATCCGGGGAGGCTTTAAAAACAGAAGAGGTGAATATCTATTGCAGATACCTTGATGTTAGCCCTTGTCTGCCTTTTTATACATGAAGTTTTATCTGCTCACTAAATTTTGGCTAAAAGACTTGCTCTGTAATCAAAATTCAATGCAATTATGGTAATCTGGAGACCTTCTGTATACAGTTGGTGTACAGAACTTCCGCAAAAATGTAATTTCACGCTTGTGTGACTTTCCCAGAAGTCTGCCCTAAGATACAAGTCAGATTTTTGGCATCCTCTGCATTTCATTTTTGGCATCCTCTGCATTTCATTTTTGGCATCCTCTGCATTTCATTTTTGGCGAGATGCTCCTTAAGCGATCATTTCTGCTACAGGGATGCGACACTGCAACTTTCCTCATTAGAACTGCAAGTGCATTAGTTGATTAACCGCTTCTGGACCACCCTCCGTCGTTATACATCGGACTTTGACATTGAATACTGTTATGGCAGCAGATACCTGCCATAACCCTGGTATTTTCTTAAACGGCGGGTGGTCCACTTTATGATAAAAGTGGTCTTTGCGGCGGATTTGCCGCAAGATCACTTATCAGCAGCAGGAGAGGTGCCCCCTCTGGTTGTCGGGGGGCCATCATTCCCTCACTCGACATAGGCACTGTGCTGAGTGATGGAATGATGGCCCCCACTCGACTAACGTTGGATGACTTCTGCTAGCGGGGGTTAAAAGCGACCCGCTAACGGACGAAAAGCACCTCTAATACTAGTGGCACTTTACCGCCGATGCACCTGCGCTGCCCGTGTGAAAAGTCTTCTTAACCTTTTTAAAAAACCTAGTAGTTCAGGGGGTTTTTTGTGTTTTTTTTTTTTTTTTTTTTTTTTTTTTTTATCTGGCAGCGATACAGCATCCATCACCAGCTCCAAGTAATATGTCTATTTTATTTTTTTTGTACAGAACAAAATCAAAGTGGTGGCCTTGAAAATAACCAACAATATAAATGTTTTAATCAAGGTAAGTGACGGTTTTATACGTACAATCTTGCCAAGCTTAAAGTGACCATTGTTAATCAAAACAAGTGTATCGTAATAAATAAAAAATGGTCCCAAATAAGTCCAAGTCTGTGAAGAAACAAGATCTTTCCAATCCGAAATTCACGCCACCTGGATGTACCTCTACCTTTGGATAAAAAGGATTTTACCAAAACATGTGGGCCCTTTGCACAGAGTCATGAAGGCTATATAGATTGATATACCATCTGTAGAAGGACCAGTATGTCCACCAGTGCTCCACTAATGGTCACTAGAGTCTCCCAACCAAGTAACCTGAGATGTTCCACCAAAATATACAAAATAAGAACCAGGGTGAACCCAAAGTAGTTACAATCACTACTTTAATTGAACAAGCTGAAGTTAGAAGTTTAATGGCTGCCATGCACAACTGCACCAGACTGAGTGCTCCAGTTTGAGTAACTCTTCCCCATTGCATGACTGCCTGCTTGCACTTTGTGACAGGGGTGCTTTAGTACAGATTTACATCTGAAGCACTCAATGGTCATCATGGAGGAGCATACACATCTAAAGGGGATGACTGTAGTATTCTTTCATATACTGTTCTAGGCAAGGTGTTGTGACATTTACAGAAGCCTCCTGGCCCCCTACCACCAAACTCCATCGTACAATAGGGAGAAAAAGACCAGTTGGGCCATGTTTATGCTTAAAGTGGATGTAAACCTGATTTATTAAATTTGAGCTGGGCACATATATCTGTAGTGTTTTCTTATCTCTCTCCAAAGCCCTGAGTCCCGTGTGTTTCTGCTGTTTCTTTGCTCTGATATCTTCTGACAAGTTCTATAGAGGTTGCTATAAATAAACATAGAGCTTGACTTGTCACAGCTAGGGATCGACCGATTTATCGGCGGCCGGTATTCACTTTTTTGGAAGTATTGGTCACAAACGTACACGATAATACCGATTATTGCTTCAAGGGGTTTTATCGGGGTGATGCATGCAGCTGCAGGCATCACCCCGATACCGTTCTTTAGAGCGGACGGTCGGCTTTATTTTAATAGCAACCAATGCGGCTGAGCCGCTTTGCTGTTATTACAAGCAGTGGACGTTCCTCCCCCTCCTTCTGTCGCTTGCCCGGGCTCTCCCGTCCCACGGGGAGGCCCAAGCAACCAGCCGGAACGTCCGCTGGCTGGCCAGCCGAAGGCCCGAACAAAGCCGATGCTTCGTTCGGGTCTCGGATCTAGTAATCCGCAAGCGAGGTCATGACATCACTTCCCAGGTTACTGCCAACCTAAAGGCGCCAGTTTTAAAAACTAGAAAGTATTCAAAAACACCGATCTTGACGTTTTGAATACTTTCAAGTGCAGAGGAGAGGGGTTTTGGGGTCTTGTAGACCCCCCGATCCCTCCATAAAGAGTACCTGTCACTGCCTATTACTGTCACAAGGGATGTTTACTATCCTTGTGACAGCAATAACAGTGATAAAAAAAAGTAAAAGGACAGTATAATTTTTTTTTTTTTTTAAATGTACAGAGTATCGGCAGAGAATATCGGCCTGAGAGGTGGCTGAAATATCTGCACCAAAAAAAACGATATCGGTTGATCCCTAGTCACAGCTCTGCAAGTGTGTGTGTGTGTGTGGTGCACACCTTTCCTTCAATCAGCTGTCTTGGCTGTATTCTAAGAATCCATTCCCAATGCTGAACATGAAGAGAAAATCTAACACAATTTGCGCTTTCCAAAGAATACATAAAGCTGAAGACAGCAGATATACATGCAAAACTTATGTAGGGAGATTTGTTTTATCTCTGTGCATCATCTGAGGCCGTGCACTTCACTGGGTATGGGATAGAGTTTACATCCACTTTAAATGTTTTTTTTTTCCTTGTAATTTGATTGAGGGGGGCAAGGTACTGTTACTATTTAGGAGGAACTTGATACTATTCATTTTCTCACCTCCTTGGCTTTATAGTTTAGCATGTTACAATAATGTGTTTTTTTTTTGTTTTGTTTTTTTTTTTTTTTAATTTTAGGATTTGTTCCATAATCCTCCATCCTACAAAAGCACAGTGACCCTGTCCTGGAAGCCAGTACAGAGAGCAGATATCGGGTGAGTCTGACATTGGAGTGGAGAGATCTAGTGCTGAAAGCGACAAAAGCTGTAGAGTGAGGGTGTCCAATTCACGAGCCGCATGCGGCCCAAGAGGTCTATTCGTGCGCTCAAACCACAAAATTGTAAACTTGGAGTTATGAATGTGGCCAAGGCACGTCTGGAGGGATGATGTGTTTTGCAAAGCGCCTGCGGTGGTGGCCAATACAGACAAGCAGGGACATCTCTAGGGATGTAGTGCTTGCAATAGCATCGGCGGCACATGCAGGGACTCCCACTAGCTAGCGCCAGCCAAGTAAGTGGTGCATGGCTGGATCTAGGGAGGTGCCTGGGTGGGCTTCCCCCCCCAAGATTTCAGTTGTGCCCCCCTCTTCATCTCTGACACTACCCTGCAGGTTCCATCCCTGCACTATATAGACACAGCACATAGTTGAAATCTGATCATCTGTCCAACGCTTTCTGCTCCTTAAGTATCCTTATTGTAAGACCCCTTTCACGCTGAGGCGCTTTAGCGCTAACGCGGCCCCAGTGTGAAAGGGGTCTTAGTGTTTGTGTGGTCGATTGTTGGTTTTAATTGCATAACAGCCAGAGTGAAATCTGTTCCTCTGACATCAGTCCTCTGGCAGCAGCTTGCCCAGAATGGAGGATGACTGACCTGTGTACAGTATGTTACTTTTATGAATAATCTTGTTTTTTTTTCCCAGACAAAAGAGAACAAGTGAAGACAGCACTACATCCTCCTCCTCCTCTTCCTCCTCCTCCTCACCGCCAAAAAAGCCTATTATGGGACCAAAAAGAGACTCCAGACAAATCTACAACCCACCCAGCGGGAAATACAGCGCAAGTCTTGGGAATTTCTCTTATGGTAAGTCCAGGGAAATCTATAGTTGGATCTGTGAGTGGAAAAATGTGGCAGCCATAAAATAAAACGAAATATATAAAAACGGAAAACCTTTTGGTCTAGTTGGGCATTTTGCTAAAAAAAAAAAAAAAGATTTATCGGGACAGTGATGTCAGACTGGTTTTTAGGCATTGAGTGCAGAAGACCTTTAGGGCCCGCTCACACCAGCAGATGCACAATATGTTATAAAGCGTGCCCACTGCTGTGCGTTGTGTAAGGGGTGGTGGTGATTATGTATCCTTTTTTAAAACTTTATTGAAATGACACTTTATGCATCTTAAAGTGGAAGTCAACCCTTTTTCTTAACTTGTAGCTCCAAGTAAGCCTATAATAAGGCTTACCTGTAGGTATATTGAATGTCTCCTACAAAGTTTGAGATATTCACACTGCATGCAGTCAGTGATGTCACCGGCGCATGCGCTCTGGAGGGACAGCATACCCGTGCCCTCCCTCCAGACTTTTGTTCTTAGTTCTGTGACTTCTGCGCACATGCGCGGAGGTGACGCCATCGTAGTGTGGCCAATCAGACAGCCAGAGCACGCAAACTCGGAAGGAAGATGGAAGCCCTGTCAGCAGTGACAGCGTGCCGGTGGAGGGCTTCTTTCTAAAGTAAGTATTTCATAACGTGCTACAAGCACATAATGCCATTGTCTTGCTTGGTTTAAAATAAAGTGCGGTTTGTTACCGCTTTAACCACATGGAGTTGACATGCGGTAATGTGTGTTGCACTGCATTTTTACACGGTGCACAACACCACACATGTACTATGGATATAAAAAGTATACACAACCCTGATAAAATGTCAGGTTTCTGTGATGTGAAAAAAAAATGAGACAAGGATAAAGAATTTTAGAACTTTTTGCAACTTTTAATGTGACCTATAAACTGTATAACTCAATTGAACAACAAACTGAATTCTTTTAGGTTGTTGTGCTTTTTAAGGACAGGTTTCCCGCACGGTTATTATTATTGAGTCATTTTTAACAAGGATATTTTTAAGATGCAAAATCAATCCATATGACACAGTCTATGCATATGAAACTTCTTCACGGAGACATGTGATCATACGAAATAGTTACATTTATTGGTTGACAAAAAACAAATCTTTACATGAAATTAAAATACCGATTGCGTTACATGAACGTCTTGAAAATCAATAAAAACACTTGCAAAAATGGGCGTACCGTCTCTTTGACATAATACCACCATGATAACTTCTCGGTAGAATCAATAACCTTGTGAACTTGACAATTAAACAGAACGTCTGTATTTCACACGTCAGACCGTTACTATACTGCAGGTAAGTAAGTGGTTAACAATGTGAAATAAATTAGACGTTTGTTTTGTCGCTAAAAGTGGCAACTATGCAAAAAGAAAAATATAATGAAAAATTGAATCTTTAGGGAAAAATCTACAAGGCGGATATTGATTCGGGAGAACGATTATTAATAGTATAATATTCAATACATTAATATTTGAGAGAACATACAAGATAAAATCAACATGACATAATTACCCATTCCAAGATGGCTACTAGTCTGGATTGCTGGTTACCAGAGTTAAGATGGCTGCCATAGCTTTCAAAAGTGGATACTCTTATAGAGGATTTACTTCTTGCGACCTCCGAGTTCCAAGGATCAGGGTTCAGGAATCTTCATGAATGTCAAAATATGTATTCACGCATGGTGCATAAGTGTCATGCCCCGTACACACGGTCGGACATTGATAGGACATTCCGACAACAAAATCCATGGATTTTTTCCGACGGATGTTGGCTCAAACTTGTCTTGCATACACACGGTCACACAAAGTTGTCAGAAAATCCGATCGTTCTGAACGCGGTGACGTAAAACACGTACATCTGGACTATAAACGGGGCAGTAGCCAATAGCTTTCCTCTCTTAATTTATTTTGAGCATGCGTGGCACTTTGTGCGTCGGATTTGTGTACACACGATCCTGAATTTCCGACAACGGATTTTGTTGTCAGAAAATTTTATAGCAAGCTCTCAAACTTTGTGTGTCAAAAATTCCTATGGAAAATGTGTGATGGAGCCCACACACGGTCGGAATTTCCGACAACAAGGTCCTATCACACATTTTCCATCAGAAAATCCTATCGTGTGTACGGGGCATCAGTCTGTCTGGGAGTATGGGCATCTCCCAGTGGTCCCCCTCAGGGTGTGTGTCAGGGTGGGTCCCCTGAGCTCCCCTTCATGGCATATTACTTGTCTCTAAATACCATCTCAGACAATGAGACCATAAAAATTATAATGGCTCTGCCCAAAAGGTATGTCTTCTTTTCTATTGGTTAAAGTGGTGTGCCAGCCGAAATTTTTAAATAAAAATACCCCTATAATACACAAGCTTAATGTATTCTAGTAAAGTTAATCTTTAAACTAAGGTCTGTTTTGTTAGTTTATAGCAGTAGTTTGTTATTTTATAAACTTACAGCAGGCCGTGGCCATCTTAAGTGTGGGCATCTGAAGCCAGACTGTATTTCTTCCTGGATCTCATCCTTGCAGATCTCGCACATGCTCAGTGCAGCACAAGCAGTGTAATAGGGTTCAGGTCAGGTTTCCATAGCAACGGCAGTTTCAAAGGAAGTTGCCGCCCCTTCCCAGAAGGCATTGCAAACAGGAAATGATGCAATGGGCCACGGCCAGGGAGGAGGAAGTGAAAAAAGAATACAGCAGATCTACAGTAGGTGCTGAGAAAAAAAAAAAAATATATATCCAATTCGTTTACAGTGCACAGTTTAGTGAGAGATGCTGAAGAGTTGTAAAAGTGGGTGGAACTCCACTTTAAGTGAAACCTCATCATTTACCTCCCAGGGAGTTCCGTAAGTTTTAGGTAATATCACCTTCAACCACTAGGTGTGTGAGAGCAGAAAATGTGTTCTGAACTCTTTTAACTGAAATGTTCAATTTTCATAATATGTATAATGGTGAGAAGAATTATATACCTTTAAATATTCTGGTAATCGGTCTAATATAACATACACTCAGTATAATTTTGATTAATCACTATTACATAAAAATGATTATATATATATTTATATCTATAAAAACTGGTCTATGAAAGACACATATTATTATATATATTAATCAATATCACATAAAATGATTATCTATATGGATACATGTATAATTCTGGTATATCCACTGAATATTTGTTTATCTAAACATAGGCTACAGTCTTATATAGTTATAATCATAATTATATGTGTTTCATAATACGAATTTGTTAAAGAGGGATTCCGTCCCTGAATTAAAAAATGTAAACGTCAGCAGCTACTAACACTGTAGCTGCTGACTTTAAATAAAGAAACTTATCTGTCCTGTGTGCCTGCTATGTCGGCCGCCCGAGGCCGACCCGTCCCTCGGCTCTCGGGACCCGGCACCGCCATCCTAAGTAAGGGAAACAGGCAGTGGAGCCTTGCAGCTTCACTGCCAGTTTCCTACTGCGCACGCGTGAGTGGCGCGGCGCTCTGTGAGAGGCCCCGTGGTGTTCTGGGAACACACACAGTTCCCAGAAGACAACGGGGCTGCTCACCGAGGAGCAGAACACGCCGCGGAATAGGAAGAGGCAGATTAGGAAGACTGCCTAGCAACAAGAGTTTAGGTAAGTTTAAATTTTTTTTTTTTTTTTTTCAAATGTTTTTTTTCTAATTTTTTTTTTAAGATTTTTGGTGATTTTTTTTTTTTTTTCAGGGTGGCCCTCCACTTTAAAACACTTCTACTTATAAAATCACATTTCCATATATATTTTCTTTATACCAAAGTTGTTGGGTCCACAGATACTAAAATTATAATCATCTCTGTGACCTACATTATCGTACATAATTTGAAATGACTTATAATAACCATATAGGTACTTTTAAAATATTTTTGACTTGCACTTACTTGAACTTAGTTTCAATGGATGTTTAGATAGGTTAGCTGTGTCCACAATTCCTAAAATCTACACAATGAGTTGTGTTAGTTATTTAAACAGTTACTCACTCGAACACAATAGGTTTTGGTGGACTCCAGTGTATTCTATGTGATAACAGTCTGTATAACCTTTTTTCCTATGGCTGTATGTGTAGCTTTTGTTTACCCACTAAAACCATGTAAATATTTCCTTGTTTTGTGACAAGATACACTCATGTTCCATCGAGTCCATCGAGTTTCTGTCTCAATGCAGGCTTGTAAAACTTTAAAAGATGGTTGATGCATTAAGCTTTGTAAAGCGTATGAGTTCACCTATTATGCATTAAATGGTTCCAAGAGGGGAACAGTTCAATCATTGCAAAATCACAGTTCATCTACTTTTTGAGGCCTAAGCAACTCTCATATTTCTGCCAGTAAATATAAAATGGATTTCCTCATGAATCCACAACAAGGTGGGGGGGAAGTAAAAATAAAAAACCTAAAATAATCTGGTTGCATAAGTGTGCACACCCCTTATGCCGCATACACACGACCGAACTGGTCCGACAGACTTTCCAGCGGACTTTTGACGGACTTCCGACGGACTTTCTAACAAACGGACTTGCCTACACACGATCACACCAAAGTCCGACGGATTCGTACGTGATGACGTACACCGGACTAAAAGTTGATAGCCAGTAGCCAATAGCTGCCCTAGCGTGGGTTTTTGTCCATCGGACTAGCATACAGACGAGCGGATTTCTGGGTCTGGCGGAGTTACGACGTAAAGATTTGAAGCGTGTTCCAAATCTAAAGTCCGTCAGATTTGCGACTGGAAAAGTCCGCCAAAGGTCCGGTGGCGCCCACACACGGTCGGATTGTTCGTCGGATTTGGTCCATCGGCGTCAGTCAGACCAGTCCGGTCGAAAAGTCCGACCGTGTGTATGCGGCATAACACTAATACTTTGGTGAAGCACCTTTTTGATTCTATTACAGCACTCAGTCTTTTTGGGTATGAGTCCAACATCAGTGCCTCCCCATAGACACACTCCTAAACCTTGTGGACGGCTCTCCCAGAAGAGTTGAAGCTGTTATAGCTGCAAAGGGTGGGCCAACTCAATATTGAACCCTACGGACTAAGACTGGGATGTCATTAAAGTTTGTGTGTGTGTGTGATGCATTCTGTATGCAGCCCAACTGATCGGCTGGCCGATTAATCGATTATGAAAATAGTTGACAACTATTTTCATAATCGATTGACCGATTAATCGATTGGTTGTTTCGGCTCTACATCATGTGCTCTTTTCCTGTAGGGCACATGTACTTTTACAAATGCAATATAGACCAAAGGAGTTATCAGGGCTGACAGCCTTTAAGAACAGGCTGAGTGGTAGTATAATACTCCTACATGACTAAAAGTGTGAATATCATTAGTACAGGTTAGGATGTTGTGTGTAATTCCAACCAATTTCTGAAACTGTAAGCTGTAACAATGTTTCCACACCTCTTGATGAAAAAAAAAAATCTCCTAGGTGTTAAATATAAGTGCTTGTACAGATCAAAGGACATCCTTTGAAAAAAAAAAAAGAAAAAAAAGTTTATGTATATAGATATATATATAGCTAGAGATATGTGTGTGTATAGAGATAGATGGATAGAGAGAGAGAATATATATAGAGAGGGATATATATATATATATATGTGTGTGTATGTATGTTGTCCCGATACTGGTATCGGCACCGATACCGAGCATTTACCCAAGTACTTGTACTCGGGCAAATGCTCCCGATGCTTCCGCCGATACCTGGAAGTCAGCGGTGATCGGCGCGTGGGGGAGTTACAAGCTTCTCCCCCCGCCGGCTTTCAGCTGCTTAGTGACACACAGCGGTGATCGCTCACCGCTGACTGTCACTGCATCCTCCTCCATGCCCCCTCCGTTCCTCTGTCCCCCTCCGCTGTCCCCTCCGTTCCTCTCTCCTTCTCTGTGCCTCTCCGCTGTCCCCTCCGTTCCTCTCTCCTTCTCTGTCCCCCTCCATTCTCCCCCTCCGTTCCGCCATCCTCCTCCTCCTTCCTTTGTGAATGGACAGAGTCAGCTGACTCTGTCCATTCACATAACTGAAACATTGTAATCTCCTGTAATTACGATGTCTCAGTTTATGAATGGAGAGGAGCCGCTGTCTTCTCTCCATTCATTCTCAGTGCAGCTGAGGCTGCAGAGAAATGGACTGGGGAATCTCTATCCTCTGTCTCTTTCTCTGTCTCAAGGGGGAGATATCAGAGGTCTGTTAAGACCCCTGATATCTCACCAAAGCCCCCCAACAGGGCTGATTAAAAAAAAAAAAACACATATTGCAATAAAGAATAAAAAAAATATTATTGTAAAAAATAAAAATTGTAAATAAAAAAAAACAAAAAACACACACATACACCATTCAACCCCCCCCCCCCCCCCCCCCCAAAAAAAGAAAGCACTGTTAAAAAAAATAAAAACTGTCACGTGAAAAAAAGTATCGGTAATCGGGATCGGCGAGTACTTGAAAAAAAAGTATCGGTACTTGTACTCGGTCCTAAAAAAAGTGGTATCGAGACAACCCTAATATATATAGAGAGAGAGGGATGGGATATATATATATTATAGAGAGAGATATAGACATATTTGAACTGTGTGGCGATCTGTTGTACTTGTAATGGAATAACTTGTCTTGCCCACTGACATTTAATTAGAAAATGTTTTGGATCTTACAGAACAGAGAGGAGGATTCCGCGGCGGCAGAGGAAGAGGTTGGGGGGGCACTCGTGGGAACCGCAGTCGAGGAAGAATGTACTAGAAGAGGAGAGACCGGCATGGAGACTCAGCTGACTGACGGACTGCTGAATGCCTCCTTACAATTGCCACCGGCAACGGACTTTTAACATGAAGCATTCTTTCTACCTTTGTACGTACGTTTTGTATCCAGACGTTCTTCAGTCTCGTACACCTACCGTAGTTTTCAGCATCACACACCGGATTCTGAGCCGCTTCCATGTTTCATGTAGGGATCTGCTCAAAACGACACACATATCCCGCCTGAAAATTTAAAATCCAGAACTGTAGCAAATACATTTCTCTCTAGGAATTAAGTGAAAGGAATGTGCAGATACAGTAACCTCATTAATTACAGTGAACATAGGACATGCTTTCAGGCCACGTTGGCGCCACGGTTTGAATATTTCAACCCTCAGCTGACAGTTGTGGTTCGGTTGTCATTGCCAAATTACCTTTCCTCTGTTTTCGGCATGTGTGCAGGTGATAAAATTACAGCTACGTTTCCAAGTTTTCCTTTGCTGTGAAAGCAAATGTTTTATTGTCTCGTTATTTATTATTTTGCAATTATAGCCACCAATTTTAAGTTTTTACTTTTAGACCCTTTTGGTTCTTTGACCAAATGTAAATCTGCCTGACGGATGCAAGACAGATGGAAATCTTTTGTTGTGGACAAATACCAAACTGCCGTTTGCTGTTTAAAGAAGAAAAAAAAAAAAAAAGTATATATAAAACTTTTTTTGGGAGAATGAGTCTTTATTTTTCAGCCAATCGTAGATGTTGTAAATTTGCCATTGCTGATTTTAAAGGATAAGTGCGCTTAAGGACAACAAAAATGTATCCCTCCTCATTTGTCCTGACTTAAAGGAGAAGTACAGCCAAAGCTTGCTTAGCTGTACTTCTGTGGATCACAGGAGTGTAGTTTGTTCCTGCGATCACAGGAGTGAAGTTCGTTCCTGCGATCGCAGGGACGAACTGCACTCCTGTGATGGCAGGAACAAACTACACTCCTGTGATCCACAGAAGTACAGCCAAACAAGCTTTGGCTGTACTTCTCCTTCAAGTCAGGACAAAGGAGGAGGGATACATTTTTGTTGTCCTTAAGCGCGGATCCCGGGGGGCGCGGTTCGTGCATGTGGATCCCGGGGGCGCGGTTCATGCCTGCGGATCCCAGGGGCGCAGTTCGTTCCTGCAGATCCCAGGGGTGCCGAGGATGATCTAATATAAGTCTTATGGGGCTGGGACATGGAAAGTTTCAGTGTTGAATGTAAGCAAACAGTGGAGGCCATGGCCATTGGTATTAGGTAAGCAGAGTCAATGGGGGGGGGGGGGGGGGGGGGGGGGGGGGGGGGGGGTTAGTTTAGGTCAGGAGAAGGGAGCAATCATAAAGTGCACTTACACTTTTAACATGTCCACAAAATTTTAAAGGGGTTCTGAGGTTTGTTTTTTTTAACCTTTTATGCATTAAGGTAAAAAAAAAAAACCCTTATACTTACCAGAGCCTGATCTCAATCCAGCACTGTGCACAAGAACAGAGACTCTCTCAGCTCTCTCCCTCCTCATTGGCTCAGAGACCGCAGCAGTAGCCATTGGCTGCTGTCAATTACAGCCAGTGAGGAGGGGGTGGGGCGAGCCGTGTTCTGTGTTTATGGACACGCAGAGCCCGCCCCCATAGCAAGCAAGGAGCGCCAGCGGCAGACCCCAGAGGAGGAGGAGCAGGGCTGCTCTGTGCAAAACGATTACACAGAGCATGTAAATATACCATGTTGTTAAAAAAAATGGAATCCCTTACAATCACCTTAAGTTGGGGCATACTGAAATGAACCTGGCTGTGGGTCAGAGGATGTTGCCGTGTCCTGTGTCGTGGTCCCAATGCCCACTTCTATTTTTCTTTAGCCATCTTGGGGACTTGGTTTACATCAAACTTCCCGGCTGTTTTATGGGTGGACCTGAGAAAAAAAAATTGGTTAAAATGTTTCCTCTATACTGATTTATTCTGCTGATGTGAAAGTTTAGATGGCTGAGATCTTTTTTTTTTTTTTTTTTTTTTATGCAGTGATTGATCAGCCTTTCTTTTCTGGTCATGTCATGTGACTTTAACTGAAGGGATTTGACTTTCTCTAGGACGGGGGGGGAGGGAGGACATGAACTTGTTGCATACACAAAGCGCAGTACACGTGAACCTTTCATGGCAAATGGGGGA